>PVKM010000068.1:92500-160407 GCA_004027735.1 Carollia perspicillata | reverse complement strand
AAGGACAAGTACCATATGATCTCACCTTTAACAGGAACCTGAGCAACTAAACAAACAAGCAAACAAAATATAGCCAAAGACATTGAAATAGAAAAGGGGATGATAGTATCCAGAGGGGAGAGGGGAGGGAATTTTAGGGAAAAAGGGAGGGGATTATAGGAACAAGTATAAAGGACACATGGACAGAAACTAGGGGGGGTGGAAAGGGGAGGGAGGGGGGAGCACTGGGGGGTGATATGGGATGGGAGTAAAAGACAGAAAACTATACTGAAAAACAATAAAAAAGAAAACAGCATTAAAATAAAGACAGACAGAACTGTATGGGAAAATGTACTTGCCAATGATACATCAGACAAGGGTTTGATCTCCAAAATATGTAAGAATTCACACGACTCCACTCTTAAGAGGACAAGTAACCCAATTAAAAATGGACAAAGAACTTCAATAGACACTTCTCCAAGGAGGACATACATAGGGTCCAGAGACATATGAAAAAATGCTCAGTATCACTAGCCACCAGAGAGATGCAAACTAAAACCACAGTGAGATACCACTTCACACCAGTCAGAATGGCAATCAGAAACAAATCAACAAACAAGTGTTGGAGAGGATGTGAAGAAAAGGGAACCCTAAGGCACTGTTGGTGGAATTGCAGATTGGTGCCACTGTGGAAAACAGTATGGAATTTCCTCAGAAAAGTAAAAATGGAACTGCCTTTTGACCCAGCAATTCCACTGCTAGGATTATATCCTAAGAACCTTGAAGACTCAATCTAAAAGAACTTGTGCACCCCAATGTTCATAAAAGCATAATTTACAATAGCCAAGGGCTGGAAGCAATGTAAATGCCCATCAGTAATGAATGGATCAAAAAACTCTGGTACATTTACACAGTGGAATTCTACACAGGAGAAAGAGAGAAGGAGCTCCTACTTTTTGTGACAGCATGGATAGAACTGGAGAGCATTATGCTAAGTGAAATAAGCCTGATGGTGAAAGACAAATACCATATGATCTCACCTTTAACTGAAATCTAATCAACAGAATGAACAAGCTATCAAAATATAACCAAAGGCATTGAAATTGAGAGCAGACTGACACTGACCAGAGGAGAGAGAGGAGGGGATAATGGGAGAAAAGGGTGAAGGGTTTACAGGAACAATTATATGGACACATGGACAATAACAAGGGGATGGATGGAAATAGCGGAAGAAGGTGGAAAGGACTCGGGTGGTGGTGAGGGGTGGGGGAAAAGGCAGAAAACTGTACTCGAACAACAATAAAAAGCGCTAGAAATTTTTAAAAAATTAAAAATAACATCTAGCAACAAAATAAAATAGCCACATCATTTAAAAAAAGATACATGATCATCTTTCCATGTGTTCGTTGTCCATTTGTATATATTTAGATAAAATGTCCAAATCTTTTGCTCATTTCTCATGGGATTGCAAGTTTTGAGAGTTCTTTATATATTTTGGATACAAGTCCTTTATCAGATATGTGATCTGCAAACATTTTCTCCATCTGTGGCTTACTTTTTCATTAACTTAAAAGTGTCTTTCAAAGATCAAAGTATTTTTAATTTTTATGAAATCTAACTTAGCAAACGTTTTATGATCAGTTTTTTAATGTAGTATTAAGAAATCTTTGCCTACCCCATCCTCACAAAATTTTGGTCCTATTTTTTTCTAGAAGTTGTATTGTTTCAGTTATATTTAAGTCTATGGTCCCAATTGAGTTAATTTTTATATAAAGTACAATGTATGGACAGAAAATTATTATTTTGCATATATATCTTATTTCAGCATGATTTAGTAAAAACCTAAATTATGTTGAAATAATAAGATATATATGCAAAATATACATGTCCCTTCTCTCCTAAATTTTGTTTGCTTTTTTGTCAAATATATTAGTTTTCCACATATATTTGGGTTTTAGGACTACATTCTTTTGCTAGATCTACTTCCCTATATTTAAGCCAATGCTACACTGTGTTGATTACTATGACTTTATAATAATAAATCTTGAAAATAAGTAGTATTACACCTCCAGGTTTGGTCTCTTTTTTTAATACAGTTCCTATGCAGTAATATTAGTATCCTATCAGGTGTTATTTAGTGATTTTGGGACCAGCTTGGCAATTTCTATGAAATTCCTGCTAGGATTTTGAATGTTGCAGTGAATGTCTAGGGTAAATTCAGGAACATTTGGATCTTAATACTGAGTCTTCCAACCCATTAACATTTATGTAGGTTTATATTTAATTGCTGCTAGAATGTTTTTAGTTTTTAGAGTATAGGGAGCTCACATTTTTATCAGATTTATCTCTAAGTAGATCACAATTTTACTGCTTATGTTTTCTTCTAGGATATTTATAGTTTCATGACTTTCACTTTAGTCTTTTATCCATTTTGAGTTTATCCATGTGTTTGATAAATTACTGGCCTAGTTTCATTTTTTTTTTCATGTACCTATCCAATTTTCCCATCACCATTTATTGAAAAGAGTGTCTCTACTCCATTGCATGATTTTGTCTCCTTTGTCAAATATTGATTGACCATAAAGACATAGGTTAATTTTGGGGCTCTCTGTTCTGTTCCATAGATCTGACATAGCCTGTCCTTATGTCAGTTCCAGGTTGTTCTGATTACAATAACCTTGTAGTGTAGTTTGATATCAGGTTTTATGACATCTCCAACTTTGTTATAATTTCTCAAGATTGCTGAAGCTATTTGGGATTTTTTTGGTTCCATATAAATTTTTGAGATATTTTCTAATTAGATCATATTTTTAACATTACTGTCCATGGCACTGCCTTCATTTCATTTTCACATTGTACATTTTTCAGATGCATACAGGTATTAGGTTTTTGTATATTGATCTTCTGTCATGCAATCTTGCTAATTACTTATTAGTTCTAATGTATTTCATAGATTCCATCAGGTCTTCTACACAATACTTCTTCCTCTCTAATGCCTTATTGCACTGGGTAGGACCTCAAGTCCAATGTTGAATAGGAGTGGTGAGAACAGACATCCTTGGATTTTACAGGAAAACATCTTACATCATTAAGAACGATGTGAGCTGTAGGTCTTTTGTAGACCTCCTTTATCAGGTTAAGAAAGTTCCATTCTATCTTGAGTTTTCTCAGTTTTTATTTGAAATAAATATTTAATGTTGTCAAATGTTCTTTCTGTGTGTATTGAGATAATTATATTTTTCTCTTTTACAACATTAATATGGTGAATTAAATGAATTTTTAACTTTATGTGATAAGTTAATATATACCATAACTATATCATTTTAACCATTTTTAAATATATAATTCACTGGTATTAAGTAGTTTTACAATGTTATATAACTATTAGCAAGATCCTTTTATCATCCCAAACAGAAGTTAAACCCATTAAACAATCGTTCGTCACTCAGTGCCTGATACCTCTCTTCTACTTTCTGTCTTTATGAATATGCACAATCTAAGTACTTCATATAAATGGAATCATATATTTTTCCTTCAGTGTCTGGTTTATTTTACATAGTGATATATTCCAGGTTCACCCATGTTATAACATATCAGAATTTCTATATTAACTTTAGAAGATTAAACCAATCTTACATTACTTGGATAAGCCCCACTTTGTCATAATGTATTATCTTTTCTGTGTATTTCTGAATTCAGTTTGCTAAAGTTTTATTTAGATGTTTTCACTTATGTTCATGAGAAGTTTTTCTCTTTGTCTACTTGCAGTATCAGGACAATGGTCACCTTAGAGAATGAGTTGCACAGCATTACCTCTTCACTTCTATGGAAGCATTTTTCAAGAATTATTACCACAGTCAAACTTCAGTTCTTGAACATCTCCTATATGGAACAATTTGGTTCTTGACCAAGTTGTTCACAGAAAAAATATCTTGGTTGCCGAACAGGTTCTCAAAGGGTTTATCGACAACTCTTTCATTCTGATACCTATGGGATCGATCAGTCACAAGTCTTTCAGGTGTGATTTGGTTTCCAAACAAACCACTTCTTGAAAAGCCTTCCAAAATGAATTAAGTGCAAGAACCAAGTTTCCACTGCATTTCTATGTTTGATAGAATTGGCAAATATAACTATTAAGTCCTGGAGTTTTATTTCAGAAGGTTGTTAACTACAAATTCAATTTATTTAATAGATATAAGATATTTTATTTATTTATTTTTCAGTGGTTTGCATCTCTCAAGGAATTTGTATATTTTATCTAAGATATTTTACTTGTTGGCATACTTTTGTTCATAATATTACCTTGTTATCCTCATGTTATCTATAGATTCTATAAAGATGTCACCTTTTTAACCCTCATATTCATCATCTGTTTTGTCTCTCTTTATTTGCTAAGTCCAGATCAAAATTTGCCAATTTCACTAATCTCCTCAAAGAAACGGTATTGTGTTTTATTAGTTTTTCTCTAACATTTTTCTGTTTTGAATTTATTTGATATCAATTCTGATCTGTATATTTTCTTCTGCTTACTTCAGGTTACTGTTCTTGGTCTCTTTTTTTTTAAGGTAGAAGTGACATTATTGTCTTGAATCCTTATTTATTTTCTGTATACATATTTACTATATTAGCAGAATGCCACAAATTTTGTTATATTTTGTTATCATTTTAATTCAGCTCAAATATTTCTAATTTTTTATTAGAATTGAATTTTTAATTCTAGAATTAAAATTCTAGAATTATTTATTTGACCCATAGGTTATTTATTATGACATTATTTAGTTTCAAAACATATTAATATTTTCCAGAAATTTTTGTCTTATTTATTTCAATTTTAACGACAGTGGTCAGAGAACATATTTTTATAACTTGAATCCTTAAAATTTATTGACACTTCTATAGGATCCAGCATATGATCAATTTGGGTAAATGTTGTGTGTGCACTTAGAAAGAATATCTTCTGTTCCTTTTGGGTAGAGTGTTCCCAAAACATCAATTATATCAAGATAGTTAATTGTGTTGTATAGATCTTTCATATTTTCAATAATTTTCTGTGTATTTGTTCTATTAATTATTGAGAGAAGTATTAAAATCCCATGCTATAACTTTGGATTTTTTTAACCTTGTGGTTCTATCTGGTTTTCTTCATGTATTAAATATTTATGATTTTTGTCCTCATACAATTGGTTCTTTAACCCTGGCAATTTTTTTTTTTTTGCTATAATATCTACCTAACATAGCCCCTCTAGCTTCTTTTTACATATAGTATATCTTTTTCCTTCCTTTCTAAAGTTATTTGTGTTTTCCTCTTTAAACTGTGTTTCTTATAGGCAGCACTTGGTCAGCATTGCTTTTATTTTCCAACCTGACACTGTCTCCCTTTTAAAGTGATTATTGATATGGTTATATTTACATTTGTCATCTTGTTATCTAAGGTCTATTTGTCCCACCTATTCTTTTTCACTCTTCTTATTTTTCCTCCTCTCTTTTGGATTGAATTTTTTATAGTTCTATTTTATCTTCTCTGTTGGCTTATTAACTAATATCTCTTTAATTTTTAATTTTAGTCATTACCTTAGGATTTATACATGTTTAACTTATTATCCCACCTTCAGGTGATATTATATCACTCTCTATATAATGACCATATAGTACTTTCATTTCTTCTTTCAACCTTTGTACTACAGTCATACATTTACTTTTACATATGCTTTAAACCTTATAATACATTGTTACTGTTTTGTTTAACACAACAGTTCTTTCTTTTAAAATTTAAATTTTAAAATCTTAAATCCTTACTTATGTAATTACCATTTTGGCACCTTTCATTCCTTTGTAAAGATCCAAGAAAAAGAAGATCAAAAGTAGAAACAGTAAAATGACAACAAACTCACAACTACCAACAACTGAACCTAAAAAAACAAAAACTAAGCAAACAAATAGAACAGGGACAGATTCACAGAAACAGAGATCACATGGAGGGTTATCAGTGGAGAGGGAGTAGGGGAATGGGGGAATAAGAAGCATAAATGGTAGGTACAAAATAGACAGAGAGAGGTTAAGAATAGCATGGTAAATGGAGAAGGCAAAGAAGTTATATGTATGATCCATGGACATGAACTAAACTGGGGGAATGATAGTGGGAGGTGGGTACAACTTGTAGGGGAATAAAGGGGAGAAAAAAATGGGACAACTGTAATAGCATAATCAATAACATATATTTAAAAATAAGGAAGGAAATTTAACACATGACACAACATGGATGAACTTTAAAGACATTCTGTTAAGTAAAAAATAAAACAACTAACAAGAGGAAGAAATCATACCATGTGATATAACCATGGTATATCACATGGCTATCATGGAGATAGCCAACATACTCAAAATATCCAAATCAATAAAGTTATTGTTGAAAACGAAAAGATAAGAGATCCATATTTCTCTCTATTGTAATTTTCTTTCTATTTGAAAGACTTCCTTTACATTTCTTGTTCTGCAGGTTTGCAGGTGAGGAATTTTTTGCACTTTTGTCTGTTTGGAAAGGTCTTTATTTCATACTCACTTTTTAAAGTTTTTTTTTTTTTTTTTTTTTTGCTGGATTTACAATGCTGGGTCAAAAGTTTGTGTCAGTATATTTAAGATGTTGTTCCATTGTTTTCTCACTTGTGTTGATTCTAATGATAAATATGCAGTCATTTTTTGTTCTGCTACAGAATGTGTTTGTTTTCCTTTGTCTGCTTTTAAGATTTCCTTTACTGCTGATTTTTAGTATTTGATTATAATATGCTTTGTATCATTTTCTTCAGGGTTTCGATAATTGGGGCTTATTGAACTTTTGAGCAATGGGTTTATAGATTTCAATAAATTTGGAGTAAAATCAGTCATTGTTTCTTCAAGTATTTTTATACTACACTTCCCATTGTAGAACACTCCCCATTCCTTACATGTATATTATGTGTGTCTGAAGTTGTCCTCCAGCTCTAATGAGCTGGAATACTAATGAGCTTTTCTTTTTTATTCATTCTTCCCCCTCTCCTTGTTTCTCTTCCTATATTTATATTCTCTCCTCTTTCACTTCCTTGTTTCTTTTTTCATTCACTCTTTATTTTATTAATCTTTTCTTCTTTTTAATTTTGCTTAATTTATTTTTACTGTTATTCGTCCTCTTTTTTCTTTCCTTATACCAATATTTTATTTTTTATATTCTCTTTTATTTTTCATTTTAAGTAGTTTTTATTGCTATAATATCAAGTTTACTTGTCTTTTCTTCTATAGTGTCTAAACTGCCATTAATTCCATCCACTCTGCTTTTCATCTCAGATATTGTAGTTCTCTAAAAGTTCTGTTTGGGGCTTCTAAACTATTTTTTGTCTCAATTTAACTTTTTAAAGATATGGAATACAGTTATAGATGTTTGAATATCCTTCTCTACTAATTCAAATATCTTTGCCAGTTCTGAGACAGTTTCAATTTATTGATTTTTTTCCTTTTCATATCGGTAATACTTTTTGTTTCTTTTTATGCCTATTAGTTTTTTATTAGATACTAGCTGTGAATTTTACCTAGTTTAGTGCTGGATTTTTTTTTCTCTACCAATATTCTTGAGATTTGTTCTGGGATGCATTAACTTGGAAATATCTTTATCCCTTAATGTCTAGCCTTTAAGATTTGTTAGGCAATGCCCAAACAATATTTATTCTGAGGCTAATTAATCCTCACTGCTAAGGCAAGACCATTCTAAGTACATAACCAATGTCCTGTGAATGTTGAGGTTTTCCAGTCTGTCTGATTATAACAGGTACTGTTGTGAGCATCGTTCTCTTTAATCTATCAACCTGTGCTGCAGGCTGCAATCTCTCCTAATGCAGCAATCTGGAGTAGTCATGGGGCTCATTTTATTTGTTTCCCATTTCTTAAGAATCAATATCCTTTGTTATCTGCCATGCAATATCTCAAAACCTGCTTTTTGTTTGTTTTTGTTTTTGTTTTTGTTTGTTTAGGTAAGAAGATAAATCAATTCCCTGTTATCTCTTTCTGGCTGGAAGCAGCAGAATCCTTTAACTTATTGAGTAAATTTTTATAGGCTTCTTTATTTACTCTTTATTTATTCTTTATTTAATAAAGCTATACATTTTTATGTAATTATAATTTTAGCATTTTTACATTGATTTGTTTTATTATAATTTAATTTTTATTTTAACTTTTATGTAAGTCAGGGTTACTTTATGTTTAGGCTTTTGAAATGTTTAAGTTATGTAAGAGAATATAATTTTTCTGGTATTGATGCTTTTGCATGCATAAGGCTTCCTTTGTGAATCAGCATATGCTTAATTTAGGAATGTTTTATATAGGACTAAAATAATGCATAGGCTTGTTTCATAACAGTGCTCTTCATATACCCTTATTTTATTAGCTTGAGCCTACAAATCAATTTATTCAGATGTTTCATATTTGTGATTATTTTTTTCCTGATCGATATTATGTGAGGAGTATGTTAAATCTTTCACATATAATGTTTTTTTCCTGGTAACTAGCTATTGCTCAGGACATTTCAAGCTGTATTATCAGGTGCATTTTAAGTATGTGTTATAATTTTGTCTTTTATTCCTTATTCTTTTGTCAGGTTTATAACTTACCTCTTTATCTGTTCTGATCTTCTCCCCAAATGTCCTTTTTCCCCCCTTCTATTGAAATGGATACCACTGTTTACCTCTGTTTCATGAGCTCTTTGCCTTTCTTATTCATTACCTTATTTTCAAACTCTGTATCCTTTTGTTTAAGTTTGTTTCATGTAAAAATATAGTTAAAGCTTGTTTTTAACCCAACTTCAGTCTTTGTCTTTAGATTTTTTAGTTTGACATGTTTATATTTACTGTAAAACTAGTTTATTTAAACTTGTTTTCTACCATGTTTTCTGTTTCCCATATAGTCTACCTTCCTCATCCCACCTCCACCCATTGCTAGTTTGAATCTTCCATACACCACTTTATTTATCTCAATGATTGCCCTACTTTATTAAGATTTATATATATTAACATGTTTCTTTATACAGTTCTTGAACTTAGAAAATTATGTATTACTCCAAATAAAAAAAAAACTATGCTAGTTGGCTCTTAGTCTGAGCCCACACTTCAACACCTACATGTTGAATTTAGTTCTGTTTTACTAAAAATGTATTTTGTTTTTATTTTTGCTTTTGTAGCACAAAAGCAATCTTTGCTATTTTATTCACTTACATTCATTTATCAAATATATATTCTCACACTTGTTTTCCTTTTAGCTGTCATACTTCCTCCAGAAGTGTTTTCCAGATAAGCTTATGCTGTGTTATTGGCAGAAAAACACACACAGAGACCAATGGAACAGAATTGAGAGTCCAGAAATAAACCCACATGATATGGGCAAATAATTTTCAACAAAAGAGCCACAAACATACAATGGAAAAAAGAAAGCCTCACGATAAATGGTGCTAGGAAAATTGGAAAGCCAAATGCAAAACAATGAAATTAAACTACACTCGTTCCCCATATACAAAAATTAACTCATAATGGATCAAAGACCTAAGGACAATATAAGACCTGAAACAATAAATTACATAAAGGTAATGGAAGTGAAGGCAAAAATAAATGAATGAAACTATATCAAACTAAAAAGCTTCTCTGCATAACAAAAGAAACTGCCAGCAAGACAAAAAGGCAACCAACCAAATAAGAGAAGATACTGGGTTGGCCAAAAAATTAATTTTGTTTTTCCCGTAAGATGACTCTAGTAGTGCTTAGCTGTCTGTAACTTCACTTGAAACAATTTTGTTTGATTGCATTGTGACAGCTGTCGTATCAGCATGAATTTAAAAAACTTATCAAAATTGGTAAATTTTTTGTAGCCATCTTAATATTGAAGATGGAAGAAGATAGACATCATTTTTGGCATATTATTCTTTATTATTTCAAGAAAGGTAAAAACACAACTGAAACACACACACACAAAAGATTTGTGCAGTATATGGAGAATGGGCTGCGACTGATCAAACATGTCAAAAATGGTTTGTGAAGTTTTGTGCTGAAGATGTTCGTTGGAAGATGCTCAATGGTTGGGTAGACAAGGTCAAGTTGATAGTGATCAAATTAAGACATTAATTGGGAAATATTAATGTTACATGACATGAGAGATAGCCAACATATTCAAAATATCCAAAAAATAAAGTTATTGGTGAAAATGAAAAATGTGTCTTATATTTTATGGAAAAAATCTATGGACTTTTTGGCCAACCCAGTATTCACAAGTGCCAACTCTGACAAGGGGTTACAATTCAAAATAAGGATCTGGCAGAAATAAGGCTTGCTTGACTGTGGTTGGTAGGCTAACGATAAGGGTATAATAATTTATAGTTTTTAATTTGAACTTCGCACCTAAAATGCCATATGGTGTGCTTGAATGTGATATTGTTATGTTACAGAATGAATGCTTATGATTTTGTAATAAAAGAGTTTGTAATATGGTTAAAGGGGTGTTATTTGTACCAGACCCTGCATGTAAAGAACTCATACAACTCAAAACCAAACAAACAATCCAATTAAAACAATGGGCAGAGCACCTGAACAGCCACTTCTCCCAAAAAGACATACAAATGGCCAACACATACGAGGGGAGACCCCCCAAAACCATCATTTATTTAGAAGAAATTGTGTATTTATTTTTACATGTTTAGACTTCAATCTCCTTCAAAGTACTCTCCATTTGATGCTATAGAGATGATTTTTCCCACTGGCCAAAACAGTTTCTGAACTTGTCAATCTGGATGCCTTTTAGTGCTTCTGCCATTTTTCGTTTCACTTTTTCCACATTGGCAAAATGTTTTCCTTTAAGGACTCTTTTCATCAGGGAAAACTAACAAAAAACAGTCACTTCAGTGAAAGTGGGTAAATAGGAAGGGTGGGGCACCAAGGTCAAGAACTGCTGAACATTCAGCATGGTGTGGGCAGGTGCACTCATAAATCACCCATCATGAAATGGGCAAATGTGTTGAAAGTCTTAAAAAAATGCACTGAAGCCAAAAGAAGCCTTTCAAAACAACGCCAGCTGGCACACTGACACAGATGGGTTCCTAGAACAATCATCTAGTGGGAGAAGACTGTGCTACAAGGGGCCCACCCTTCAGAAGATAATTCCGGTTTTTGCGGGTCCCCATCATATATGAAAAACTGCTCAATTTCACTAGCTATTAGGAAAATACAAATCAAATCTGTAATGAGATACTGCCTCACACCTGTTAGAATGGCTACTATCAACAAGACAAGTAATAACAAGTGTTGGAGAGATTGTGGAGAAAACAGAACCCTCATTCACTGTTGGTGGGAATGAAAACTAGTATCACTACTATGGAAAACAATGTGGAGGTTTCTCCAAAAAGTAAGAATATAGTTACCATAAGACCCAACAGCTCATCTGGGTAACTACCTGAAATTTTTGAAAACATTTTTAACCATGATATATGCACCCCTATGTTCATTATAGCATTATTCATGGTGCCCAAGACATGCAAACGACCCAAGTGTCCTTTGGTAAATGATTGCATAAAGATTCCATATATACAATGGAATACTACTCAGCCACAAGAAAAGATGAAATACTGCCATTTGCAGCAACATTGATGGACCTTGAGGATATCATGGTGAGCAAAATAAGTCAGACAGAAAAAGTTAAGAACCATACGATTTCACTCATGTGTGGGGCATAAAACTGAAACCATCAAATAAACAAACAAAAGAAAACAAAAACACAGAAACACAGACACAGATGACAGTTACCAGAGTGAAAGGGGTTGGGTGGGAGAGGGTAGTAAATGGGAAAAAGGGTCAAATACATGGTGATGGAAGAAGATTTGACTTTGGGTGGTGTTCACACAATGCAATATACAGATCGTGTATCATAGAATTGTATATTCAAAACCTATACAATCTTATTAAACAATGATACCCAAATCCATTTAATTTTTTAAAAATAGTCTATGCTGGAAACTTTTATTTTTACTTCATATTTAAATGATAGCTATCTTTCTTGAATAGTAATTCTATTTTAGCAGTGTCCTATTTTTTCTCTCTAAGCTCATGCACCCTGTGGGTATCAGCTAATTTGTTCAGTAAAGTGGACTCTGGGGAGAAGCTGAGTCCAAGACTGGGAAGGGAAAATGCATTTGACCATCTAGCATTACAATCTGAGCTTGACTGTATCATTTTTTCCACCTCTCCACCAACTGAACCAACTCTCATACAATGGGTCAGTGCGTCCACTTTGGCCACTGCTGTTTTCCAAGAAGAGACTCTAGTCGGGGTTTTATATTTCTGGATACTGAGGAAGAGAGGAGGAGAAGACAATGCTCAGGGGGCCTGCCTCACCTACATCTTTATTAACTGTTCTCCACCTTACCTGGTTCCAGCACTATCACCCTATCATCCCACAATTTCTAGGCTTATATTCACTCCCGACACATCTGGAAGGGAGGATCAGGAAATGCTTTGCATGTTTCTCCTACCATTCCAAATACCAGGACTCTCAGAGACTTTTCTCAGGCATTCTGCATAGCACCTCACCTCTTCATGTTATCTCCTGCTCAGTCCTTTTTGGATACGGATCCTTTGTCTCTGGGTTAACCTTGGGAAACCTAGTTTGTGTCCTTTTAGCTTGGAAATCTGTGTATATTCAATACTTATTTGGGGTCTCTGCCATCTACCCTAGCAAAGGTACTGTGTTAGGTACTTCTCAGACCCAAGCATCTGAATTGTAGTTATTGCTGCTCAAAGTTTTCCTTTCGACCTGCTGGTCAAACTCAGTTCATTTTGGCTGAGGTCGCTGCTCCTACATTCTGCTTCCTTGCTCAGAGGTCCACGGAAAAAATCCTGTTGGGGGTTTTGAGATGTCATTCACAGCTCTTCCTTTTCCCTAACAAAGTCTCAAACAAGAATCTCTTAAGTCTGAGCTCCTGAGGCACAAATTGATGACTTTTAGAATTCAGGTGAGATATTCCAGTTTCAAGCTGTGACTTTTATGTGTTAACCTAAAAAGTTAAAATACATATCAATCTAAAAAGGTGTCCTCTTTGGAAATTATACGTAGGGAAACCAACTGCCTTTTAGCACACCCTCTCTCTCACTTCCTTTCTCTCCAGTGCTGATTATTTATTAGTGGAGTCTGAGATTTCTCTCTGAGTGCAGACACACCAAGAGTAGCTGAGGTCCACAGTGAGTTCAGAAGCTTTTTCTGAGTCAACTCAGCACACACCTTTTCTGAGGTAAAAGCCATAGAAGGCTCTGGGGTTGCTTAGGAGGAGACCCACCAAAATCAAATTTCTTTTAGATACAATCCATAGTGCATAAAAATTAATCAAGTCCTATCATGACTTACATTATTCATAATACTTAATGGTCATGTAATAGGAGTTTTTATTCAGCAGTTAAAGTTCATAAGTGTGGGTTTTACATGAAGATGAGTATTATGCTGATGGTTTAATTACACACCTTTTTGCACACCAAAGGAAATGGGTTGTGCTGGTTTTGTAATTAAGGAAACTTCTGAGAGAGAATGAACGTAAAGTGAAGTGATCTTTATGTTTAAATCAGTAACTCTTTGAAAATATCCAAACCAGGAAATGACATGTGAGGTTAGAAGTTGTTTATAAATAAACATGAGCTCCGTCTGTCACTGTCTCTCTCTCACATACACACACAGGCACACAATTTTATAGTTCTCATTCTGCAAATTAACATTATCTGCTTTTTTAACCGAATTTAGCATTAAGAAGTTATCACATGTCCTTCCCTTCAAGGCCAGCATAAGAGACTTTTCCCCCAAAGGCATCAATTTAAAGTTCACAAAGTAAGTCACCTGATGTTGGGCCAAAAATAATTAAACTGAATCTCCACATTCTTGATTTTATTTAATCCAAACTATACACCTTCTCCAAAATAAATTCTGTTTTTATGTGGCAGATATTTTGACCTTCTCTGTGTTACTGAAACCTAATATTATTTATTCTTTCTTGCCTCTAACACACACCTCTGCACATATCCAACCCCAACCTCTTCTCTGACTTTAGACTGTTTTACTCAGCTGCTTACTCAACAGCTCAAGCTGGGTGATCAAGAAGACTCCTGAGTTAGAAAGTCTAGAACAATCTCTTCACATTACTACAAACCTGTTCCTCCTGAAGTTTTCTCAATTGGTAAATGGCAACTCTTTCCTTTCAGTTTGTCTCACCAAAAGACTTGGGTCTCCATTGGACCCCTTTCATTTCTCATTATCGACACTATATTCCATGGGTCAGTTTTCAAAATAAAACCCTTCTCACCATCGCTACTGCTGCTCCCTTAGTCCTAGCCACCATGGTCTTTCTCGTAACTGATCCTTCTGCTTTCCCACTCGCTTCCTTACATCTACAATGCAGCGGCCAGAGGAATTCTTTTAAAACCCAAGTCATTGGGTGTCATTCTTTTGCTCATAACCTCCAGTGGTATTCATCTCACCAGTAAGTAAAGCAAATGTCCTTACAACGAGGCCATTGTTGCATTGCATCATCTGCTGCCCATTACCTTTTTGTCTTAATTTCTTACAGCCTTCTTCCCTATTTTATCTTGGACCCTCAAAGCCTTTGCTTTTTCTGTTCCCTCTGCCCATAATGTTCCTCTCCCAGATATCCATATGTCTTGTTTTTTTTTTCAAATCTTTACTCAAATATTACCTTAGCATTGAGGTTTTTAATATGGCAACCACCCCACCAGCCCTCTCCCCAGTGTTTTCTATACCTTGTCCTGGCTTTATTTTTTTTCTGCCAACCACTTATTCCCATTTACCTTACTATATTGTCTGTTTCCCTTTTCTAGAAAGAAAGCTTTGGGAGGCAGGGATAATCTTCTGCTTTGTTCACTACTAAATCCCCAGAGCCTAACAGGGTGTCTGACACATGATAAGCACTTAGTATATCTGCTTGTTAGGTGAATGAGTGTTCTGTCTCTAAGGTGTGAGCAGATTAGAAGCAACTTCAGGGCTAGGGACCCCTCTTTTAATGATGTGAGCTCAACACAATGCTTATCACTAGTAGTGGTAGTGGACAGTTGTTTTGACTTCCCCAGAACCACTTATTTCTTTTAATAAAGGAAGAATTTTCCCTACTCAGTGTGATTCTGGCAAGTATTTCCCACAGACATGGCCAGTTTGAGAATATCCCTCCCACCGTCAGTGATTATGATTCATTATGGGAAAGGTGGGGATGATTCACTAGGTTGAGCCAGAGTCCTCCTCTAGAATTATCTGATGGCGAGAGCAGGGGACATTTGCTCTGGACCCACAGATGTGGCACAACCTGTTGTCAGTTTATTTGCGGAGAGAAAACAATGGGTAATACTCACAATGTTTAATAGCTGTTATGGCATGGACTATAAGCAGCAGAATTGAACACTGGGCAAAACAGTAACATTATCATACAACTGTATGCCACCTGAGTTTCATCTGAAGATCCCCACCAAAATGGTAGGAGATTATGGGGTCTATACCCAGGGAGATGAAGTTTTGTGGCGGATAGCCAAGGGGAGGGAGAGACTGATACTATTTAGTGAGGAAGGAAGTACATAAAACATGTGCCACCCTCTGAGTACATTCTCTATATGCCTCCTCTTGTTCTGTTGTCTAGCATCTTTCATATTCTTAACTGGCATGCTTATTTGAAGCTATGAAGACGTTTCTAGAAAAATGACCACATTCGGAGAGCTATGCTCCGCCGTTAGCTACTCTTCTTTCTGTTTAGCTGTGATTCTGCATTTGAACCTGGCATTTGGTCAAGCCTGAAGCCAAATTTCCTCTGATCAAGAAATGAGAGAAATGATATAAACGTGATCCTAGTAATTTTTCAGTGACTCAGATCAACTATCCCTTTTTGGCATCTTGGATTATGTCAACCTCTGCAAGAGCACACTCGTTTTGCCTCTCTTCTACCCCAAAGAGGTGCCATTCTTCTCCCTAATACCAGTGTATATTGGAGTTCTAATTTTACCCACAAAATGACAGGAGAAGGATAATTTAGAACATGTATTTAGAATGTCACATGATTCTTTCTCATGAAGCCAGGATAATGAGCCTTTGCCTCAATCTCGAACATCAACTAGCCCATGCTCTCTTTCACATTCAGAGCGCCACACATACAGGCCTCCTTTCATATCCTTGAACTTGGAATGTTCTTTTCTGCCACAGGGCATTGACGAATGTCATTTCCTCTGTGAAATGACCTCCACTTCATAATACATTCATTGGGACTATTTGATTACAAAAAATAGAGGACCAACTCAAACTGTCGTGTACAAGAGAATTTATTGCCTTATACAATTGAAAGTACAGGAGTATATTCTAGCTTCAGGCATGGCTAAATCTAGGAACCCAAGTTATGTGATCAGTATATATATTTTTTTACTCTCAGTTTTGCTTTCAGTCTCTCCTCCTGGAGTTCCATGTTGGTCTTGGTCTCAGCTTTCTGTCTTGTTCTAGGATTCCATGTGCATCTCTTTCTCTTTTGTCTCTGTTTTCTTCTTTCCTGTAATTTAGATGGGCCCTTTCCACATTATATCAAAAATGATATTAATATGCCCTAGCCAATCAACAATTCCTTCAGAAAGAGTATTTCTCTCAAAGGATTTTAAAAAAAATATTGAGATAAGCACAAACCAGGCAAATGAAAGTGCTGATGGGGCAGAAGTAACATTGATGGAGGGGATGGGGAGAGGGATGGCTCCCCCAAAGAAAAGTGTGGGTGCTCTACTTGACGAATGGAAATGAATGCTGATAAACTAAGTCACTGAAAGTCCGCCTGCCTGATTCTTACGCACTTTTTGGGTCTTCACTCATCGCTTGTTTTGAAGACCTATCCCCTGACCCTCCTCAAGCACACATCTCTCTGTGGATTACATGTTCTTTTAACACTTGGAATTTGACATTTCTACATGAGGCTGTGTGACTAAGACCTGGCTCCCAGCTAGGGTATAAAAGACATGAGGACAGGCAGTGGGTCTGTTTGTTCTCAAAACTCTATTCCATTTATTAACAATGCACTCCATGGCTTGCTCTTTACACAAGCTATCTCCCCCAGTTATTTATAACTATCTTGTAATGTGGGAATTTTTACTGAAACTCAAAGAGGTTTAAGTAATTCGACCAAAGTTGTATGGTCATCAAGAGGCCAGGGAGACTGAAATCCTGTTTATCTGGCTCCAGTTCCAGGCCCATCTTTTCAGCTTCCAGCATCTCTCATTTTCCTCCAGGCACATTCAGGGTGGCCCTACAAGGAGCAAGACACAGTGGTCCTTGTCCTCAAGGAGCTCAGGTTACTCTAGGCTTCTTCTCCAGGGACACCAGGTATCAGTTAAAGTGTGGGATTCTGGGTACAGGAGTGGCTATTTACTTATTAGAAAGACTTTTAATGTACCTCATTGAGAAGATTCAAGGAAGGTGTAGGGCTGTTCACCATACATTCAGGAACAGAAATAGTCCTCTTTGAGATGAAGCAAGTCTTTTCCCACACCCCAGCATTGTTGTATTTAATAGTGTGCATACATTTAAATATTTCATCTCCATATTACTTGATAACTTTGTAATATCTTAAAAATGAATGCCAATGATTCTATTTTAAAGCTATATTACTATGTAAGCATGTTTGATACATTTATCTGAAACTCCTCATTTTGCTGAGAGACTCTTTAAAGATAGGCAGCATGATCCGGGCCAACAGCTAGCTGGGCCATAGAATCGGACATGGAGGCAAATACCAACCCTCCATATTTTTCTCCATGCAACCTTGAGTATGTTACTTAGAAAGTCTCAGTGTCATCTGTAAAATGCCAGTGACCATCCTACCTTGCAGGTTTGGTGTGAGAATATGACTTCAGGGGTTCATGCCACCTACAACCTTCTTAGCAGTGTAACATTTGTTCATTTACTCAAGAAATATGAGTGTGAATTCCTAGTCCTTATGCTAGGGGTGCAGCAATGAACCACACAGGTGGTGTCCCTGCCGTGGTAGTTAGAGGCAGATGTGCCATAAGAAAATACACAGAGGAATATATGATGTTGAGAGGTTCTAGGAACAATGGAAACAATAAAGTAGGCAATGACTTCAGGGGGCAGAGTGGTGAGGGTGCCATGCACACTGCATGGGAAGGAAACACTGTTCTCTTAGAACATTGGAAGAGAGGGATGGTGTGGGCCATGCAGAGCCAGAAAAAGAACATATACTGGAAAGAAAATAGAAACTCTGAGAGTGTTTCGTGTCCGGGGACAGCCAGGTGGTCAGTGTGGCCAGGACAGAAGGGCGGAAAGGGGCAGTTTCCTCACTGGAACATGCATCTGGGTGAGCCATATCTCAGGGATTACTGATCTGGACTGTGTAAAGCACTCAGATTTATTAACAGTGATTGGAATTAAGATTTTGCCATAAGCTTGATTTATGGTAACTGCATTGATGACGTTAGTGTTGTTCTATAAAATTTCTTGCTGACTCTCCTGTGAAGTCCCATGCCCCCCCTCATTCCAGTTCTGTTGCCTCGGCTTACAACTTTTATCCTCTTCCTCCTAGCATACTCTTACATATCCTTTGGATTTCAATTAAGCATTGTGTGCTCCAGGAAGCCTCCCCGATTGTCTCCAGTGGGATTAGGTGGTCTTCCTCTATATTCCTATATTCCCCCTCTCATTAGCCCATATTGCATTACAGTACAACTGAATGTTTAAGAACTGTTTCCCAGTGAACCACTGGGTACCAAGAGACCAAGGTTGTGTCTATTGTATCCCTGGTTGTATCTCTAGCATTGAATTTGAGGTCATCTCATGATTATTTGGGGATGGATGGATGGAAAGATGAATGGATGTAACATGCATGGAGATGGATGGATATAGATGGAAGCATGCATGGGGATGGAAGGATGGATGGGTGGGTGGGTGGGTGGGTGGGTGAAAGCATGCATGGGGATGGATGGATAGGTGAAGCAGGCATGCTAGTGAAATTTGCCCCTAATGGCACATTACAAGGCAGAGTTTTATTAGACAATATTGTAATATTGATGAGATATGGAGTGCCACACAAACTCCATGCTGAAACCATGGATTTCATTAAGAAAAGTCCCCAAGGAGGAATATGTTATTAAATTTTTACAACTTTAAAATTGGAAGGGACCCTTTTAATCATTGAGTTAAATGGCCTCAACTAAGAGAAAGAGAAAGCTGATGAACAAAGAGGTGAAGTAACTTGCCAACATCAACCAGCTCATTGTAGTCAGAGATGAGACTGGTAACCTGGAAAGTGGATTTTCTAGCATTTGATTCAAAGAACATGCTAGCCACTGTCTACTTCTAGGATCCCAGGATCCCAACGCTGACATGCTATAATCGATTGTCAGTAGATAAATACGATGCTGGGAAGAAGGTGGAAAGGAACTGTGCTCTGGGGGTTGGGTATTGTTAGATTTGATATATTTTGTGGGTAGGAAATCACTTTTATGTGATAGCTTCTAAACCCTTCAGCCTAGTGAAATACTTTTGGAAGTATTTTAATTTCTGGATCAGACACAATGCTCTGACACGCTTGGTAGATTTTTTTTGCCCATCCACTGAGTCCTAAAGTAGCAGGCTTGATATGAAAATAAATTATTAGTAAACATTTGAAAGTGAGAAACAAATTATTCCCAAGAATAAGAACACTTAGCTCCTTTCTTCAAATACACACTTGAAAATTTCTAAGACTCTATTCTGTGAGAATGCTTGAATCTCTCCCTAAATCATAACATGGGTAAACTTACAGAAATATTTTTACAATTTTATTAGAGGTTTTAATTCACTGCTTTATCTGTCTCTGTTAGACTGCAAAATAGCTTTAAATATTCAAGTGGTAATTAATGAATCTTTTATGTTGCAAATCAAACATTTTCATCTGTGTGCTGGTGAAGTAGAGGTGAGGAAGGATTTAAAGAATAATTGTTTCTCCCAACTCCACACTCTTGGCTAGTGTGTACCTCCTGTTTTAGGAGTGGCTTTGCATTTGTTGCCTAGTGGGGCTAGTGCTCAGTGTGGACGATGTCTGCTTTCTGAAGGTCAAGGTTTCTTACGTGTTTCTTGCCAGAGACATTCCTGTCTAGATGGAAAGGTTTTTGAATATGGAATTTTTGCTTGAGTGCAAAATAATAAAAAGCATGTGTATGTTAAAAAAGGATCAGCTTAATGGCAAATGAGCATTGGCCTATGTTAATATTCTATTACAGTAAAAACTTCTATTTAATACATTTTCTCCAGACTTTTTCCCCCCAGAATCTAATGTATTTTTCTAACTGGGCTGCCAACCTAAAGAAAGTAAATATGATATATTTGATTTATGGTAAAGTCAATAACATGCACAAGCCATTTAAAATTATATTTTAAATGTAGAAATATCAACTCAAGGAAACATGTATAGTACTTTATATCGAGGAGGGAGACTGTTAGCTTTACAGCGGCTGAAAGGACTTGTAACTGCTATTCTATTCAGAAGATATGTTTTAAATGTGGTGCTTTGTCAAGTGGCAAGAAAGCAAGTCGGAAATCCTGTAATTTAGTTTAGGACATAAAATGAAGCTGATATTCAAGACTTCATTTAACACAGCAGTTTTCCTTTCCTCTCTCACTAATGAGAAGTGAGTCAGTGAGAGCAGCCCTTGAGAACATTCTCAAAAGGACTGACAAATCTTTGGAAGCCACCCTGTGTTCTTCCATGGCCCTAATTAATACTGGACTCGGTGACATTTATGTATCAGAGCAATAAGCTAAACAGGAAACAATTTATGTCACCTAAAGCTTTTTAACAAATCGATGCAGCTATTTGTAATTGCTTGTTTCACAAGATTGAAAGTGCTAAGGCCTGATCTTCATCCACGGATTTGTGGTCAACCTGACCTGTGCTTCCGTTGTTTAAAAAAAAAAAAAAGAGTTGGTGATCAGCACTGACTCCCATCAAGTAATCCATATTGTTAATATTTCTGGAATTTTAATGTAGTTACAATTTATAGCCAATCAAATGTGGTTACCTAAATTGCTGTTGCTAGTAGACAGTTTAACTGTCTTTATTAATTACAGTATAATTTAATGTTTGAGTACTGGCACTTGTGTTGGTCATTTTTATAGCTAGAGAAGTTATCTGCCTTATGACGAACCATTTTAGCATTTTCAATGGAAATTTGCTAATATGATGAGTGATAAAAATGTCACACGCTGGTAAATAATGATTATTGCTTTGGCTGAAATTAATTCTTGAAAGACCAGTTACCTTCAAATTAACATTGTAACTTGAAGCTTGTCTTTTGCCCTCCTTATATCTCGATATAAGCCAAAAAAGAGCCTATGGATAATTTCAAATGAATATATATATGTGTGTGTGTAAGTATATATGTATTAGGCATCAAATGTCATTTTACAGAGTGGAAATAAGGTGACATAGCTTTTGTTTTTTTTAAAAAATGAAACTATTTAAAAACAAATAAAAGTGGGTTTTATCTGGTGATGGTTTTCTAATGCAAGTATCATCCCACAGTTAAACGAGTGTTTTTGTGTGTAATTTAATTTCCATCAATGCGAGTTTTGTCTTAAGCCTTTCATCAATCAGTCCCTTCCTCAAATGAAGGTTTGAGACCCAACTTCACTTTATTTGGATAAAGAATACTTTTAGTTGACTCAACTACAATGATGATGAGATAAACTGTGATTACTACGCTGAACATAAATGCATAGTATCAAAGACAAAATCTAGTAAGTCAAGTAAGACTAATTGCACTTTTTGATCTTTGTGGGGGGAGAAGGGGGTGTTACTATCATGTGTCTGTTTTTGCTGGTGGGAAATAGGAATTCCTGAGTTTAGGCTCTCTATAGAAAAACCTGATTTAAAAGAAAAATCAGTATTTTGTTTGCTGCCTTGTTTACCTGAGTGACAAGCCTGAAATAAATATGTAAAAGATGTCCCTGCTCTAGAAGAGTTCCAGAAATTTAATTAAAAATGTACCATGCATCACTATAAAATTGTCACTAATGCATTGTCATACTTGGTTTGGGTTCTTCAGCTTATTCGAATGTGCACGTTTAGTCTTAGCAACTATGTATGTTGTAGGCAGTACTTATGTTCAAGCCTGGCATTTTAAGGGATCTCAGTTAACCCTAATGTTATATTCTTACTTAGCAGGTAGATGAGAACTGGAAGGGTTTGACTGTTTCTCTGATTATCAGGCTAGAGAACTTCTAGATTGTGGCCTAAGTGCCCGTGAAAGGACACCACTTCACAGCTCAATAGCAAAACCTTGTATTTAAAAAAAATGTTTTCCCTAATATGGGATCTTCAAAACAATGCTAAAGACATACTGACATGCTCCTCAGTATCAGTCAGTGATTTTACTTAATAAAAATTGCAAGGTTAATTTTCAAGTCTTTTCTTGGTTTGTGTAATGTGCTCTGAATTACACAGGTAATTAATGGTTTTTGTTACCACGCTTTGGCCACTTAATGTGCTGCTTTCAATAGACCAACGATTTTCAACTGGTGTGCCACAAGAATTTATAAACATGCAATACCTGACTATTTAACCTGGGTTGCTGACCTATTCCTTCAGATTGTGAAATAAAAAAATGACAAGCAACGCACTAATAGCTGCCTGGCACGAATGAATCAAAAGTATACTTACTTTTTTTGGACTGGCAAAAAATGTCTATTTTGGTGTGCTGCAGAATTTTGGTAGTTTGTGTGCCGTGAGATGAAAAAGGCTGAAAATGGCTGCAATAGAACAATTTAAATTTTGCTGAAAGATGCTCTAGTTCATTAATCCTTAGAGTGTATATAAGAGTTATATTTAAGAGAAATTTTATTACAGATAGACTATTTTTTAAAAATGCAAAGATCAAGATGGTTTTTCTGGAATATTCACTGGTGTTTTACTGTTTTCTTCACTGAATGCAGTTACCTAGCATATTTTTGCTGGAATATTTTTATAAAATCATTTGTTCTAATCTAAGCATTTATCATTATATGCAAAGAGATTTCTTGATGAGAATATTATAGACGGTGAATATTTTTGACATTAGCATTTTATTTGGATGACTAATCTTGCAGATGTGCAATTTTAATGAATTATTCATGATATTACTTTCCTCTGAAATTTTAGTTTGCTCTTAATGCTAGTTATTAAACATTTTGTTTTTCTCTACAAAATTTGATGAAGGAAAATAAAGGTGTGCTTCCTCAAGAGAAAAGGTAGCTTTCTCTTTTTTGTTTTTCTAGTTCTCTAAGTGGAGACTCTCACTTTGAAATCCCGAGGACAAGAGCTCCAGCCCTCTGTGATGTTGACTGCTTTTAGATAAGACTGACTTTAATTCAGTGTTGGAAGCAGCCGATGATAAACCCAAGGCATGTGCCTGTCATACAGTATCAGCAGGTCAGAAGGGGAAAGAAACTTAGGCTGTGGCAACATTTACTACCAGTGTGAACAACCAGCATTTTTATTGCATTTGAGAATGCTATAATGTCAGTAATTAGTACTGACTACACAACATTTTTTTTATTGTCTGTATCCACAGACACAGAATGATGGAATTACACTTGATGTCAAGGAATGAGTTTCTTTTATGCCTTATTGAAATAAAACAAAACAAAACGAAAGGTTCTTATTACTGGCAGCACACATCTGTGAAGCACCGTAAGCGCAGTCCGCACTGTACCATCTTCACCAAGGCTCCTGGGTGGCAGAGACCGTGTGAACTACACTGGGCCCACAAAATGCCTTTAGAATTACAAGTCTCATTCTCAGGATAAAAAAGTGAAACCAACTCTCAAAAACATCCAAAATATCAAAAGGGTACACCATTAACCAAAGGTACCAGAAATATTAAAACTCCTTATCAGCATGTTCTTTGTACCCTTGGAAATGGAGCTCAGCTGGAATGTGGAAAGGAGAGGAAATATTTAACTTATTTTTTTCATGATAAAATAGCTAGTGATTAACATCATATTTCTTGGTTAAGAATCCAAGTTGTTCTTTACCAGGTCTGATGGAATGCTGGGAACAGTGAGAGCTGTCTGAAGGTGCAGGCTGGTGGTCACTCATCCAGGACACAAGCCTTCATATTTCATTGCGCTGCTGGTTCAAACCAGGCAGCATAACTCGTCTTACCAGGACAGACTCTAGGGACCAGTGGGATGGATCCTCATTCCTGACAGTGCATTTGCCTGAAACAAGGGACTATCTCCTTTGTATGCTTTTGTTTGGGAAAACAAAAGGTAACAGACTGTGTTTACATCTTGGCACCTTGTACAGTTTTTTTTTAATACAAAAAGTTCCATAGCTTTGACACGCCCCATCATTAATCACTACTTCACTGATAAACTTTGAAAGTGTGACCCTGCAATTTCATCATGCAAAATATTTACTGCAGCAGGAGGAAACATTCCTTTTTTTCTTTTTAGATGTATGAACTTCTTTAAGATAACCAGGAAGGCAGTGGTAGGATAAACACAATGGATAGGAATGTATTAAAAAACATTAACACACATGCGCGCACACACACAAAACCTGTACAAAATGCTCTAATCAACGAGAAGAGGGGAAAAAAAGTCTGTCAACTATGTTACAATTTAAAAGCAAAAAAAAAAAAAAAAAAGGGAAATTTTCCCTCCCACGTGTCAGGAAATGTCATCCAATATTCTTAAAGCAAGGATAACTAAATAAAATACATGTGCAGCATATTCTGCAAATCCATTACATACAGTAGTTTTTTACCCAAAGCTATTTTTTAAGTAAAATTAATATAAAGCAGTTGCACAAAAAGCAAAGGTATTTTGACAAACAGGTGTATGCATTTATTCCTTCTTAGGAACAATATCTAAAAAAAGAACCGCCCTCCTCCCTCCCCCTAAAAAGACAAGATTCACACAGACACATTGGGATATATGTACAACATAATAAACCCCATCCTAAAGAAGCCACTGTGATAGCCCCAAGGGATACAGAATTGGAATTGTAAAAATCATATGAAGTTTGCTAGCTGTAAAGTCTGAGAATTGTTTTTTCAGTTGGTTCTTCTGCAAGGCTGTGATACCTGCAAAGATAAGTAAAATCTAATTTTTCTTTTTTTTTCCTTTTGCTACAGTCTTTAGACTAAGCATGCAAGACATACAACTAAGTGCAACTGAGTGAAATGTATTTTTTTAAATTTTAATCATTCCCTAAAGGTTTGAACTGAGGTATGCGTACTAACAGTTTCTCATGCTGTTATCTTTACTCATGTCTAGCTACACATGCTGAGAATGAACTAATCTACCAGATTTTTATCCTCTTTTGAATATCAAACTAACCAGCAACCACTCAATTTAGAAGCACAGGGCCCCCTTCCCATGACCCTGTCTGGCTACTGCCTGCACATCATGAAGCTGCCTGCAAAAGTTAAAAACAAGTCTCGAGTGACCACAGACTGCCCTTTATACAGAAAGCAGAGTGAAGCTTCAAAAGTTAACTGCCAAAAAAGTTTTTGTACCAAGCTTACGAGTGGACAGGAGTGTTACTTCTTCTTTTTTAAATAAAAAATGCTGACCAAAATTTAATAAAAAAAAAAAAGGAAGGACAAAATTTTAAAATAAAAAAAACAGAGGCTATATGACAAGATAAACCTAAATCAATGCAGTGATTATAGCACAGGCCTTAAACAAAAGTGGCATACAATCTTTCTTTTTAAAAAAGTGTATTCTAGACATAATTTTATGTGGTCTATTTTCCACTGTGGAAGCTTTCTCTTCTCTCTGAATTTTATCTTGTCTCCTTTACTGGACACCCCCTAATTTTCAGTGGCATACATTCATGTTTTTCTTTGAGATGGGACTCCTTTCCTTCATTTGCTTCTTTAATACAATGTCCTATTTTTATCTTCAGTTAGCCCCATAATATCTCTTTACAAGAATGAGTTTTAGGATCTTTAGGGTTACAGAAGAGAAAAAACCAACAACTAAAAAAAGTAACAACTTTGGTTCCATTACCTACTTGGTCTTCTAAATTTATGATGAAGGAGCAGTTCTCTTCCTCAGGTTAGCAATAGCCTATTTCTCATCAATTGCCTCTAAATTCTTTTGCCTCCTTTGATCAACAATAAGAGGATATTTGGCTTCATCAGATAAAGCATAAAACAGAGAACATAATTTACCTTTGTGTAATATCTTTGGTAATTTTAGAAAAAATAAGGTACAAAAAATATAAATAAAGCTCCAAAGGGCTCTCAAATTAAAAGCAGGAGCCACAGTCCTAGATAAATAAATGAGTGACAGGAGAGTGGCTACAGCATAGAAGTGTCCAGGGTTCTCAGGACAGAGGTTGTGCTGACAATGACTGTCACGTCCTGCATGTTCATTTCCCAAAGAGCCCAGGGCTGAGATGTGCCCCATCCAGTTAATGTGTTCCACTGTTAGCTTTTGATACTGGGTTGGTGCGATCATGTTGCATAACAAACTGAACTGCAGTAGCAAATTTGCACATATGAAACGAACACTTTAGCATTTGCTGAACTCAGTCTTCATTCACTGTCGTAACAAGTTCACGCTGAACTCTATTTGCATTCAAACAGATTAATGCCACCAAGCAGGTCTAACTGATGTTTACATTCAGTACCACCGCTACCACCACCACCACCACCACCGCCTCTTTCAGCAAAGTTTCTCAGGGAAGCCAGCTTTTTGGTCATTTTGCAAACAAAGCAACCCACACTGGTTTAAAATGGCTCATTACAACTTGGTTCCGTGAAGGTGAGCCTTCCACAGCCAGACTGTCAGTCTAACAATAATGAGATTTTTTTTTTTGGAGGGTGCTGCCTATGGTTCCTACTGCTGGTAAGATGTTGTGGCATTTATTAAGAATGATGGTAGCTGCAAAAAAAAAAAAAAGAGGAAAATCTGAAACAACCCCTTCTGCTTTGTAGAATGATTCTGCATTGCTCCTAGAGTGTGTCTATATCTTTTTTCTGTCATTCATTGTCTTTGTAGCAGGACTTCACATCTATGTGAGAGGACCTTCATGTGTAGAGTGCAGCATTTGGGACCTTTTTGAAAAAGACCAAAACGGAATGTCTGCCGGCTTTAGAGAAAATGTGGTGATGTCTGAAAGAAAATGGAATGAGGGACAGAAAACTACAAACAAGAAATGACATTCAGCTTTGTATAATAAAAACACCTATTAACATTCATCACAAGGTACAGAAAACTTTAAGCCTCCAAGAGGCCATGGGCCCAAGTGGAGGCCTGAGGTCAGAACTTAAAATGGTATAGTAGAAGCAAGAAAAGAAAGCAATACATTAAAAAGTTTGCGATAATTATTTTTAACCCCTCCCCCAATACACACACACAAAGGCCTTCCCCATCCCAACTGGAAGCAAAAAAAAAAAAAAAAAAAGTGTAAAAGGCAGTGATAATCAACATGCAGTACTGTGCAAATAGGTTGTCCACTGGAATCCTTAAATTCTGGGCAGAGGCTTGGTCTGCAGTGTAGGTGCACATGCTCAGTTGGGTGTCCTCGGGCTCCAACATTGGCAGGACTGCAGTTCAAAGTCTGCTGCTAAAAGTGAATCAGTTTAGCAAATTTACAACAGATGTTGACTGCTAAGAGAGGAAAATCCCAAGTACCAAACAAGTCCATCCAATGCACAGAGTACAAATTCCTTTTTTTCAACAAAAAGTAGAAAAATCAAAAATACTCCCAAATGGGATTCTTGATGGCACTAAGAGTTAACACATTTCAGAGTTGTCAAAATGTAGTGAAACTCCTCCAGACTGTACAACAAATGGAGAATGATTTCACTGCTAACTTTTGACGTTTTGTTTTGCTTTTTCCCAATCTTTATTCTTGGGATTGGCCTGCCCAGACATTCACTCCATGTCCTCATTTACTGGTTCGTCTTCATAATCTCTGTCATGGTCAAAATCTGGACTGTGGTTGGCTGTTGTCACTAAGGATAGAGGCCCTTCAGCTTCCTCTGGATCGAGGGGCTCTTCTTTGACGTGCACAGGATGCCTGGAAATACAAGAAAAGCTTCATTGAGAGAACTGCCTAGTCCAATGCAATTTAGTTGTTTTGGGTAACACAAAAGCACACTCTAGGGCAACACTGTTCAACACAGCAGCTGATACAGGGTGCAGCCAAGAGGGGGGGCCCAAAAGGGATTTGGAATGGGGTCCAGAACCCAAGGTGTCCGGGGAATATTAAGATGTCCGGGGAATATTAAGATGTCCGGGGAATATTAAGATGTCCTCACCCCTTCCCCCCACAGGTGTGAGTTGGGGGAAGGGACAAATGGAGCAGGGCCATTGAGAGCTGTTTTGCATACCATTGGTTTTGCAGCTAACCTCTGGCATGGTCATTTATCATATCTATAGCCTTTAAATGGTTTCATAGATATGTTAAATAGCTGTGGCCATGCTTTGAGCCAGGGAGAAGGGAGTGATCTCCACCCAAGATGGAACTGGGAGGCAACTCCCCCTGGTTACAGTGCCTGCGTGAGAGCTTGGAGATGATTGGCTCCATGACATGGGGCCACACCTGCCCAGACTCATGATAGCAGCCCAGTAAAGCTGGAAGAATATGGGAGTCCTGGCAGGTGTAACTGATTGTAGGAGGAGTTGGAAATGGGGGTACAGAGGAAGATTGGTGTGAGGATTTAAACCTGGACACAGCAGCTGTTTGAGAGGGGGGAAGCCGTGAGGTTTTGCCAGAGTGAGGACCCCCCCCCACACCTCTGGTGGAAGAAAAGGACCACACGGTTGTGGCAGTGCTAGCAGAGTACCACGAGAGTTGGCGAGAGTGCAGGCCCCTTCGCAGCTTTGGTGAAGGGGGAACCACGAGGTTTTGCCAGAGTGAGGACCCCCACAGCTCCGGTGGAGGAAAGAAGAGACTTTGCCTGGAAAAATGGGTACAAAGAACTCTTGCCAGTAGACCATGAGAAGGTGCCACATGGCTTTGGATTAATTGGATATCCTGCCTTGACGGTGACACCACGGCTGATGGTGCCAGTGGCCTGGGGACATGGACGTGTGCTGCTTTTCCTGATTTACGGTAGCCTGGATAAGGGCAGAGGGAGAAGGAAGCACTGTGGGCATCTGTAGTTATCCTAAGGGACTTTGATATTTTAATGGGGACAGTGGGTCACTACTTTAAGTCTGTATAGCCTTAAACAACCTTTCCTTTCCTTTTCACAAGTCTCTGGCATTGAGAGATATCCTTCCAATTGGCAGCGGACAGACGAGCCCAGTAGGTGGTCTGGACGGTATTACTATACCATCCTCCAGAGTCTGGGCCCCTGTGTGTGTGTGTGTGACTGTTCTGTAACAGTTTTCGGTGTCCCTGGGTGGGCTGAATATTGCACCCCGCCTTGGACCTCTGTTCTGTAACACAGCCACTAGCCACATGTGGCTATTTAAATGAAAATTAATTAAAACAATACAATTAAAAATTCAATCTCTCAGTTGCACTGACCACATTTCAGATGTTCAATGGCCACATGCAGCTATGGCTACCACACTGAACAGCATGGAGGCAGACATTTCTATCATCACAGAAAGTTCTTTTCACATTTCTATCATCACAGAAAGTGCTGCTCTAGAATGACTGATCTCTGGACAGACGAGGGCCTCTTCCTCAGTGGTGTTCTCCGACTTCACTGGGCACTCCCATCACCTGAGGATCTCGTTAAAATGCAGAATGTGACTCAGAAGATGTGGGGTGGGGCCTGAGACTCTGAATCTCTAGTAAGCTCCCAGGTGATCCTGCTGGCCTGAGGACCACGTTTGGAGTACTAGAAAAACAGGATGAACACAAATCTCTAAGTAACTGTATGAACTAAGAATCTGTAAGACAACAGTAGTTTTTGGGGACCACAGAGTGAGGAAGGCTGGGTAATCACAGCTCGCTGTGTATTCTGCTTTGCTAGTTAACATGCGGAACCTGTGAAAGAACTCTCCTGAGACCGACCCCAAGCGAGGTTGTATCATTAATCAACTTCAAGAAAACACAGCAAAGAGACACCATGATACATGCTTGAAACTCCAAATTAATGCATATTTTTACAAACTGTCAATAAGGCAAGAAAAGCCCTGCCAGGAAACACAAACGAAGAGGAAGAGGCTCCCTCAACACAACAATGTGATAAGAAAGCAGAGCCCCAATCAGAATAATAACGCTGTCAGCCGTAAACAAGGCAGAACACGAGGCCGGCTGGTAGCGGCCACCAAGACGTAGGCCCTGCGAGATGATCTGCCAACTGCCTCATTATGGACTGAGCAGGGTTCAGCCTAAGGGGCCCCGCAGGGATCACAGGACACCACTCCGATAACAATTGAGAAATGCTGTTCGTAAATCATATTTACAACCAACTCTTTACAAATACAAATTACTTTCTGTTACGGGGCTTTTGATATGTAAAAGAACCATTCAAGTTAAACTGGCCCCATTGCTGGGACAGGCTGCAGAAGGAAGGATTTTTAATTGACATTATCAAGTATTAGTAATAAGAAGTGTTACTGGGGATGGCTGGTTTCCTAAATAATTGATGCTGTATGCAAACCCCGAAGGCAACTCGGACCATTTAAAAACAAACAGGAGCGCTTTGGACTGCTCTTGGATGTAAACCTTCAGAAAACCAACTGACTCTAATATTAGCACAGCCTAGAGATTCTTTGGGGGTAGATGTTAAGATAAATAGCTTTTTAAAAACCATGCCCATATTCTTAAAAACTATTTGCAAAAAAAATATATACCCAAATTGTATGACAGCACACTTTACTAGCTATGCTATACCTACTTTTAGTTTTTTAAAGGTGCCATTTATTTGTGTTTCTACAGTGAGACCCAGGACTGCCTACATAATTTGCAGAGCCCTATGTAGTAAGAATTTCAAGATGGAAATGGTTTTAAGCATGGGAACTCATGCACCTGCCTACATGATTGCCTGGAAAGTCAGCCTGGGCAGGATCCCCTCTATTCTTTTGAAAGGCATTAGCTGCATTGATTATCATTCCTTAAAAAAAGTCACCCATAATCCCTAACTAGTGGAGGTGTTTTGTTTTTGCCTAGCCTCTCCATTTGGGGTCATATTTTTATATCCTGTAAACACAGCAGGAACACAACTGTTTATTTTTCTAGCTTTACAGTTATAATTTTATGGCTATGTGAGATACCATTAATTTGTTGACACATTAGCACCTTAATACTCAAGAGTTTGTGATTGTCTTTTTTCGTTCCCCTCTCTTCTGCTATTTGTACAATACAATAACGACTTTTATCCATTAACAGAAATACTTCTGTTGATTTACCCCTTCAGGATAAATTTCTAAGAATGAAATTTAAGTTAGAGCAAAGGCCAAAATATCTCTATGGTTATGAGTTATTGTGATAATAATTTCCAAAGGGGCTATATCAATTTAGACTCAACCTAATCAGCACCAAGCATTACTTTTTAAAAATGTTCTGTTGCTTAGCAGGTATAAGGTAAGCTCAGGTTACCTTATATTGTGTTTCTGGAATTACTGACAACAGTGTACATTTCTTCTTGTTTGTTTCACATTTTTACTATTGAGAATTGTTAACTGCCTTCTTCACTAATCACATGGTTGTGACTAATTGGATAAAAATGTATCTGTGTTTTATACTCTGCTATATATTGAGGTTCAAATGTAGTTTTTCAACATTTTCCTGGTTTCATTATTTTAAACTATCAGATTTATTAGTCTTTTCTGGTTTAGAAATCTGAATTTGATGATGTGAGACAATAAAAGGATATGGTTTGAAAGAGGGGGTGGGAGGACCTAGAAGAAATCAAACAGTCATAACGAAATTCTTGCTTTACAGTTTTTAGACTTTGACAAATATTTTGCCGGGCAAAACAATTAAAGAAAAACAAATCCGATACCTATAAGCACCCTCCAACACAGTGCACATTAGGGAGTGTTTTGTTCCCCCCTCCTCACATTTGCAGCCAAATTTCATTAATATTATTACCATCACAAAGACACAGGTAATGACCCTATCACGCCTACTGGCTCAAGTGCAGTGCCAAATGCAGAGTGGGCCCCTGACAAATATGAATGATGCGATCTCCTGTGTGACAACCTGACGACACAGCCAGAGATGAAATCTGGCTTCCTGGTATTTCCTGATACCAGCAGATTCCCCGTGTGGCAAATGCAGTAACACAGACATGCAGTGCTCAGACAATGAGAGAGAGTGGATTTTTGTTCAAGATACACTTCCGGTAAGATGCAAACTATCTAGATACTATGCTTCACACATACCCACGTATCTTCTAGAAACTGGAGCTGCAGGATACTCCTTCTTCTCTTGCAGGTCAAACTCCCCACATCCACGCCCTTTTTTTCTCCAACTCCTACTTCCCAAAGGGCTACTAGTGAGTAACTGTAAAACCACACATTTCCCATCTTACATCTGAGTAATTCCTTTGTTTAGCGACTCTGGGAACACAAGAGTTTTAAACTAAAGCTGACTGGTGTTTAAAGGCATTGTGTCCCCAGGGTATGTGCACAGCTTTGAGTATTTTGCTTGTAGCTCCTTTAGCGCCTATCAGTATAAAAGTGTAATGTCCCAAAGCTATGATTATGTGACTACTTTCTAGGGTTTCAAAAGAGAAAAAAACTGTAACAGTATTTGAATATCACAGAAACGGTAAGGACGAAGAGCTCTGTTTTAACACCAGATATTACCTAGGTTACAGTACTAACAAGGTCCTTTAAGCCTTGCTGTAAGGTTTACAGCTTGATTTATTCCAACAGACTAGAACAGTTAAGAAACAATTTGCATCATAGCAGGGCAATGCATACTGGACAAGAATGAAAACTATGTCATTAGAGAATTCGCTTAATGGAAATCTGGGGTCAAAAAGAGTAACAGTCTGTGACACTGACAGCAGGCATAGGGGACATGCTGTTGACATACGATTATATTTAGCAAGCGGTGTGAACCTGCAAGATTTGAGCAAAAAATCATATGCATTTTGATGTCTTTATGTAAGGTTTCTTTTTTTTTTTAAGTAGCTGAAACCTTCATTTTGTTAAAAATTATGCTGACTGCTGTAAAACATGGTTTCTGGTAATACTGGGGTTAATTTAAAGTTGTTAAACAAATTAACTTTATAGTGAGTTTATCTTGTAGAGCAAAATTAACATTACTCTAAAATATTGCCTGAGGTTTTTATCCAAATATCTTTCTTGTTTTTCCTTTTGGAATAGAACCTTTATACTAAATAGGAATATACATCAACTGAGTCTTGGAGTTCATATGGATTATGAGAAACAGTATATTTTCCATTCAATAACATCAGATATTTTTGCTCTAATGAGTCATTCTTGAAGTAGCTATGCAATTCACATTTGCTCTGAACTTCCTTGATGACTAAGTAAAATCTCCTGTTATGACAATGATTTAAAAATGAACATGAGTGTGGTAACGATCAAGTCAGAAACACCACGTTGCTTTAGAAAGCATGATACATGGAAATATCTCTTAGAATAATGTGGAGTAAATGATCAGAGACTATTCATATAAACTAAAAATCACTTCCATCTTTAAAAATCATAAATTCAAAAGCTAAATAGTCAAATTTCAGATTCCCACAAACCCGCCAATTACCCTGGCGGACAGCATTTTTTCGTTGTCATTAGATGCCAATGCATTCTGTTCCTAATCGCTACAGGTCACATTTTCCATTCCCATTGCTCAAATAATCTTAAAATAAGATGTTGATGCGCAATTCAGAAAGATTGTGTTAGACAAGCAGCTTATTCCAAGAGCTGACAGTATGCAAACACTGAGCTAGTCGTTCCTTTAGAGTGGGCATCGTTCTGCAGACACTTGCTAAAAGGAAGACTCATTCTATAGCACCCCCCTTCTAGACCCTCACCCCACCCTGGCAAATCCAATTATTTGGGAGAGCCAGGTTTCTGTTCTCTTTTGACCTTTTCCTGGGAGAGAGGGAGTTGTTAAGAGTCCCGCTTGTTCCCTCCCATGACACACCCACAGGGGGCCAGAGCCTTTCCTGTGGTTTGCCTGGTCCTGGGGACATTCACATTCAGCATGGACAAACATCACCCCTCACTTCATTCAGTGTGTACGTGTGCTCATTACACTGCCGTCTGCTGCTGGAATACTCCTATTAATTTTCCTTTTGATATTTTAAGAGCAACCTATAAATCATTCTGCCTTTCATTGGTGCCATCATTGACGCTTGGTAATAATGCTCTGGTACTATATTCACGGTTACGCTCATCGCACAAGCAGGTAAACAAGCATCTTCTTTCTCCCCGCCAGGTTCGGCATGCCTGCGAGTTGAACAAACCACAGACTTTTTCAGAGTGATGCATACTAATTTTAGGAGGACAAGGTAAGGTGGCTTAAACAATGGCCTGAGATGCCAAGCAGAGGGCTTTTCCTGCTGTGTGCACTTAAAGGCTGCATGAAGCCATCGCTTTTACGGGAAAGTTAGAAAATGGTGCTAACCGAGCTAAATGTTTCCAGAAGTACTGGGTTGCAGGAAATCAGAAATTATAGAAAAAGTGTAAAAGTGGCCACAGAAGGGCTTGCGTGCACATAAAACAGGGAGACTGGAATCTGAAAGCAGGTATTTTCTGCGTGGACAGTACTCACACAGCTTGCACAGGGGATCTGCCTGGACTGCTGTCACTCTCGTTGCTGTTGGTATGCTCCATTGCCCCGTTCAGCTCTTCCCGCATGGTGCTGGCTAAGTTGCCCAGAGTGGGATTTCCCATGGAAGCGGTAGTGTATAGAGGTATACTATTCTCAGCCATCGAAGCCTGCCATCAACCAAGAGAAAATTTATGAAGATGTACGGTATGCATAGAGAGGAAAGCTATTAATTACAGGTGTATTCGATAATCTCCAGTTTAAGTTTATTGTAGCGTGGTTGGCAAATTCAAGTTTCTAGAGTGAGACAGATTTTGCTTTAAAAGTAAGACTTGTGACACATGTCCCAAGCCTGGTTTCAAAGAGCTACCTGGGTGGGGGGTGGGGGGGACTCAATTCAGCCCTGCTGCGTAGAGTCACATGGTTCAGACAAGGTGATCTAATATGAGGTTTATGTCTGATGCCTTTTTTCAAGAGCAACTGAATATTTCCAGATCACAGGGAACTATAATGGAATTTTCATTTCTTTATCCACTTTGATGACTCCGGTATTGGATATTAGAGATTTGATTAGATTATTCTGGCTGCACAGCTCAAACTTATGAGAATTTCCATAAACATTTACTTCATAGAACCTATAGAAGAGGAAGAGACTATAGAATTGGAATCAGTTTTTATCTCCCATCACTCCCCTTTTTAATGATTTCTGAATTCGTTCAGTTGCAGTTTGAGACAACTGGTTGAAGGTAATACCACACAATCTTTCAGACTCAGATCAGACCAATCACCTAGAATTTTAGGACTATAAATCAATTACTCTATCTATCTATCTATCTATCTATCTATCTATCTATCTATCTATCTCTGCCACAAAGAAGCTCTAAATCATAATTTGTTTTGGATGCTTAAGTAGATCCATACTGAGGGTGACAAAATCAGTCCAAATGAGTGTCTGCAAAAAAAGTGAAAATTAACAGAAAAATTCCTGAACTCTGTAGTGGAATACTGTTCACTTCCTATCTTACTGCATTTTAATAAAATGACCACTCAGTCTGAAATGCAGAAAATAGTCAACTATGTCATTGGACTAAAGTTTCCATATTGTTTCATTTGGGTAGTGATTATGACCCAGGGACTTTTCATTTTATTGAAGAGGACAGACTTCCAAAAACTGGCAGTTGCAATTAGACCAAGATTTATCAAAACTGTCCTCTTGCAGGCCACACTATGCCCGGTTGTCCATCCTAATGAGGAAAAATTACAGCCATAAGACAATGTGGTATGTGACTTCAATGGGCCGGTCATGAAGAGTCCAAACTATTCTAGAAATCCTGGCTCTAGAAAGAAAGAAAGAACCAAACATGGAGAAAGAATGGATGTAAAACTGGGCTGCAGGGAACCTTCCTATTATGATAATCACAGTCTCACTGTATCAATGCCAAAGCCTGAAAAGCCTTCTGGATTCAAGCCCCATGTTAGAAGAACTATACACACTTAACCTAGCGTTGGCTAATGGACTATTTCAAAGCCAGGCCACCTGCAAGTCCACAGCTTTTCCTTCCCTGCACTTCAAAATTCATGTAACTACCTTCTTTTAAAAAGTAGGATTTTTAGTTCCAAAATGAGTGAACTCATTCCAATGAATAGCAAATTTGAACATTTCTCATTTTCCTGCAGTTTGTCAAATAATTTGCAACTAGTACTTTTTCAAAAAATCTTGTGTAACTGCAATAATACATTCTTTTATTTTTTGGCAGACCGAAAAGCAGGAGCAGTTTCTAGACATGCGTGGTGTGTGCGTGTGTGCGCGCGCACAAACCACAACTGGATAAGCATCTTAACTGCCTTTATTTGAAGCAACACAGTGTCATGCCTCTGCTGGTCATGAAAGCTCTGTTAGGACTATCATCTGAATCACTTTCTCCCCAAATACCACAAGATTGGCTCTCACTAGCTCATTTCTCTATTATATAGTCAGAATGTGGTAAACGTGAGGCCATCTCTAGCTTAGTATTTTAGCAGCTGCTCAAGACAAATATTGAGAAGTAAAAATAAAACTGAAATGTTTATGAGAATGTGCTTTTTGGGATGAGGTACTCACCCAATGGACAAGGCAACCTTCTTGGGCTAATTCGTTCCCCTTGGCTCGTGAAGGGCTCTAGGTCTAGGCCATTTCTGATTGGGACTGCATCATAAAACATGGGCAGAGACCCAGAAGCCACAGTGGCGAAAGGTATCCATAAGGCAAGCACTTACACTGGCGCTTTGGTTCTCAAGCAAGAAAAATTTAAGTGAAGAAACCTGGCACTGTCCATTTAAAAAATAATCCATGGGCTGCAAAGAGAACCCGGTGCCTGATACACAATAGAGCCACTTGAACATTCTTTGTTGAGTGAGTGATCTAAGCAACCCACTCAAGGTTAGAAAAATTTCCACCAACTGCTTATGCCTAAACAAGTGGTTCCTTTTGTAGTCGATGTCCACTTAAGGAACAGCTGGGCTACAATTTTTATGATGGACTTAATTGTATAAATGGCTCTGTGCACAGTATGTGGTTTTGTACCGAACTGGCACCTCTGCCAAGAAAACGAAGGTGCTTAACTCATGGTGCTAAAGCCGATAAGTACCATCGCTCCTGGAATGTGAACCACTCTGAGGTCCCTAGGGAAAAAGCAGTCTATAAATATGAAGCTTTATAGTTACCCTTAGTTACTACACTTTTTCAAAGCATAATGCAATCTGTCCCAAGTCCAATGTTTTATTTCTGTAGTAGATTCTGCTGTCCTATTTTATATATTGTACATCTTGCATTATGTTACTCTAGTAATCTTTTAAAGATGTTGTTCCACTATTATTTTTACTTGTCTTGAAAAATGGAAATGGGCAATAATGGAAAGGAAGGCCTGCTGGCAGAATCTTTATTTAATTTGCACAGCAGAAAGTCCCCTTATGAGACTGTCTACTGACCATGGATCCAAACTGATAGAGGACAGGGAAAGGACCACTCCTCAACATGAAACTGTACCATCTGATTTACCTTACTGCATTATGGACATAAAGTGCTCTTGGAAAACTGCAGCAGCATTTTGGGCTCTCACTAAAAACAAGGAAAGGTGCAGAGGATGCGATAAAACAAACGTTTTAAAGATGAAACTTGAACAGCTGTGCAATGATAGAGCATTCTAATTGAAATTAGTTACACAGTTAAGGGAATCCAGAAGATGGAGGATTGCTGCCTTTTTTTTAACCCTTTCTACCTCATGAATGTAAAATGAGCTTGTAATCTTAACACTATTCTAGAGACAGCAGAGCAGCCTTTAAATTCACACTTCACAAGACTCCAGGGAAAATAAGTTACTAATGAATGGTATTTACAGTGGTGGTATCTAAGCGTGCTTTCGTTTGCTTTTCTAAAGTTACTGTGTAAACTACAAGTAATTAAAAGAAATGTACAGAGTAGTTCCTCCTATTAAATTTGGGTCAGGCTAAGAATAAATAAATATAATTACTGAAAAGCTAAGTTCAGTGAATTTGCCTCTGCACTGAAGCTGTGTCAAAGGCATGTCATCCATTCTTGGGAGCCTGAAGCCTCTGCCGAGTGATCTGGGAAAATAATTTTGTATGATGCAGAGTAGGTGCTCAATAAATATTTGTTTAATGCGTAGCAAAGCCATCATTATCTCCTCTTTAACCCACCCCATTCCCATAATACCAAGTGTCTCAACCATTCTTTAATTATCATCCTGAAAAGAGCCTTTTTTTTTAGACTTTTGCTTCTCTATTCGTGCTATCCCCTCATGAAGTCTGAATATCTGTTTATGTACTATTGCCTGCTGGAGGGGACACAAGACATTGTAACAGCTAAGTACCAATTTTAGGGTGACACAGTCCCCATCAAGAATGCTGCTAGCAAAAACGTCCCTTGGAGATCTCTGCTTAACACTATTGCAGACCTTCTCTGCAATAGTATTAGGTCACGTATGTCAGCCGTATCTATAGAATATGTCATTTAAAAGTTACCAAGAGTCCCTAGGCCTCTTTTCCAGGACAATGTAGGCAAGATCAAAATCGATCAGGGCCACTGGCCACAGGGACAGCCTACCTGTGGAGTCCTGAAGGAGGCTTGAATACTACCCAGGCACTTTAATGAGGTGGTACCTCAGTCTTCTTGTGGACTTATGAAATGCCTTTACTACTTGGTAACTGAGGAACACAGTAAATAAAAGGCTTTCGAGATGCAGATGCTGCCCTCTTAACTCAAGTTAGTGTGGTAATCTCCCTCCTGCTCAGCGCAGGGGTTGTTCCCCTCCCGCCCCAGTACCACTGGTTCCCGCCCTGGGCTTGCTTTGTCAGAAGGTAATGTTCTGTGTGCTCACTATGGGATCTGAGCTATCTGCTGGAATCCTAAAGGGTTTTCTTTAACACCTCTAACGTTTAAACAAAAACAGTGCACTATTACAAAGGAAACCAAACCCAGATATTACAAAGCCTCCCCCACCCCAAACAAAAAAAAAAAGATGCTAAAACAGACTTTAAAAGAAGAAATAAAAAGCTCATCTTTCCCTTTAAGCCTGTGAACAATAGAAGGTCATGTGATCCAGTGGCCTATCATCCAGCACATTAATAGCTGTGCTAGAGTAATTACACTTGTGGTATTTTTGCCTCAAGTGAAATTCTGAAATAAGAGGATGGAAATTATGATACTGCTGATAAATATTAATAAGTGAACTTTTAATTTTTTTGCCACAATATTCAAAATGCTAAGCATCCTGCTAATGCTGAAGCAGCCGATGTGTTTGCCTCCAGGGAGGACGATGCTTTGTGCACTTAAGAAAAAAGTTTAACGGAATTAAAATTTAATATCTAATTAGAGTGAGGCTAATATATTTTGAAATGAGTGGGGGAGACATGTGCCTCTGCTGCGTAGTCGGGACAGCCGTTAATCTTACCTGTAAAGCTGCATTGAGAGGTGTGCAGTAGGCGTGGCTGCTCTGCATGTTTTTAATGAGGGAAGGATTACTGCATAAAGAAAAAGAAAAAATTCCAAGTTAAATGCAAGCGAGCCCTGAGTTCCCAGATAAGTTTTGTTTAAGTTTGCTGGTAACCTTCCAAATCAGAAATTCCCCCACTATCAAAACCAAAGAGAAGTTAGGTTTTCTGGCTTTACTGGGCTGGTCTGTGTGAACTCTTGAGAACACAGATTATGCTCTTCAAGGAAACTGGACATAAAATTTTGGGTGAAGTAATGGGCACTCCATCCACTGAACAATATTTATATCAAAATAGTGACCTCTCTGCCAATCCATAACGGCTTCCCTTACTCTCACAAAAAAGCAGAAGCAGCCTGGGCACTGGGCTGGGGAGTCAGGGAGCTGACTGCAGCACCCTGGGGGTGAGCTAGCACAACGTTGGCTCTTATATCTCTCCATGATTTGAACTGTAGAGTTACTGCTAGGGAAGTGGCATGGTGGCTTCTAATGAAGATCTCCAAGGGATGTTTTTGCCAAAGGAAAACAGAGGGCAGGGTATGCCAAAAGAGGGTCATTGCTGAATAAGGCAGGGGGGTTGGGCTGAAACTTTTCTTGCACAGCCAAATCTGGGAGGGTATGAGAATATATATATGTATTTTTTTTTTTGTATAGTGTGTCTGCTAACTGAAGACAAGACACTGTTTTAAGAAAATCTCTAGCCTGGTAAGAGTAAAAATGCCAAATAAGCACAGAGGAGATAATGTGGGAAGAGAGGGGCTTCCTGTAGTAAAGGACCTCCATTTACTGGTGGTATTTAAAGGAACTACAGGTACAGTTACCCATTTCTATTCTAAGCGTGAAGCATTTTAATCAAACATGTCACTAAATTTATATTATTATACTAAGGAAAAATTAGAAGAAATTTACCCAAATACACACATTAACTCTAAATAAAAACTTCCTTTTTCCTTGGAGGAATTACGATTCACACAGAAGTATTTAGTTACAGGGTCCCCGTATGCTGCTGAATCAATAGATAACCAGTATTTGCATTAAAGACATCAAAAAAGCATTATTCAAGGCACTGGTGTTCCACAGAGAAACGAGAGATATACATGTACAATCATACAATTCAGTTCTGTTGCAGAAAGCTGTGGCACTGCTTCTTGGTGAAATGCAAAACTACATGGGATGGGTCAACCATGCAAAGCCAAAGCAACAGCAGAAAAAAAAAACAAAAGCAAGTAAAGGCTCTTACTGTGCGACAAGCTCGTCAAAGTTTTCATCGGGGCAGTATTTGCGAGGACGGCCTCGTTGAATATGGCGGCCACGTTTAAACTCTTCGTCATCAACTGTCCAAAAGGACCCAAACTCATCCTCTACTCTGACAAAGCACTTATGCAGTGAGAGGTTGGTGCGAATGGCACCCTGGGATAGGAGCAGCAGCAAAGGAGATGAGGTGGCAACAAAAGGAGACGGGGTTGGGGGTAGAACAGACATCCAATACAGGGAACAGGAAAAAGAAAATAAAATGCAATAAGCATAAGCAAATGGTTTGTGAGGGTTAATATGCATTGCCACCTAAAAGCTACTAGCATGTGATGCAACAAAGACTGGCAAGCAGGGCGGGGACTGGTGGGCATACAAAACAGGAGGGATGAAATGCTTTTTTGCTTCCCTTAACTGAGACAACGTGAGACCAATCTTTTGGTCTAACACCATCTTGCAGCCAAAGCCTCTATGTTACACTTGTTAGCACAATCCAAGCTGGGCTGAGAAGTTCAAACACGGTGGACGTACCCACTGATCTTTTGTGGCCTTCGTTTTTGGAACTCTACTTCATCCACTGTCCATACTGCCCCTTTAACGTTTTCTACTCGCACAAAACACTTGTGAAGACTAAGATTATGACGCACTGCATTCTGCAGCAAGTATAAAAGAGAGAACATTTACATTTTCTATAAGAAAAGACTCCAAAAACAGCAGTAAATTCAGCCTAACAGTCCACATTGGTAAAACCAACCCTGAGAGCTATAGCAACCACCCCCATGGACAACCTTTTCTTGTGGTCAAGAGTGCCTTGTCCAAAAGTAAAGATTAAAAACCCAAAACCATAAATTAATTGTACGTTAGCATTTTAGTCTAGTCCCTGGTCATAGTGATCCAGAAGAAAAAAAATTTAATATGCATATAAGCCCAGAATAGATTTCACAGTAAAAATCAGAAAATATTGTTAATATGACTTAAAAATAAGGAAACGTGTACAGCATAAAACCGTCCCTTTAAATTCACTTACCTCCCATAAAAAGGGCAGTTTGTTTCTATGTTTTAAACCATGAAAGATGAAGACTCAGTTATTATTATTTAATATATTTTGTTCTTGTTCCGTTTGTTTATTAAAGTTTTGGCTTTAAAATCTTCTTATGGGTTTTCTCAGATATACTAAGAAACCTAAATTGGATTTTACCATTGAGAGTATCACCTCCTGTAGCTGACAGAAGCAGGGGGTGAAATGACCCCCAATGGATCAGTATCCATCATCAAGCTATGTGTTACCCTCCAGAATCTATATAGAAATTGGCCCTTACTATGGGCAAGCACCTTAATTAACTGAGAAAATGCCAAAGGAACATATGAGCAGAATTCTCAATGGGAAAATGATGATATTCCTGCACTAATGGTTTCAACACACACGTTTCTTTCCTATGGTTAAAAAAAAGTCATTGCTGTTCATTCCTAAGCGGAGACCCTTGACATCTATTATCTATCAGAAAGAAGGATCTCAACTGAGGGTCGAAAAGCTTCTAATATCTCATCTCTCCTTTGAATTTCAGGTAAATCCGCAACTCTTACTGGATCCAATAACAAGCATGGCTTCATTTCTTTAGTTCTCCTTATTAAACTTACTGATCTGGACTCAAAAATACACATGAGGACAATACAAAGAGACACATGTCATTTTCTCAAACTTTCTTCTTCTAAGGCATATGCAGGTGACAGTGGCACGAGAAGTTGATGCCTGCATCGTACTTCATATACCCTGCTTCAAGCCCCTTCTTTACTCAATTCCTTTAAAGTTGCTATTGCTCAAACATTTTGTACCCCTCCCCTTCTACCACTTGCAATATTTCCTGTCTAAATTGGCCTTCAAATGAGAAATCTTAACATTTTGAGAAGGGTTTCAATTTTTGAATAATCACCATGGGTAACTCTGATGAGTCAAACTAAATAATAATGAATTTTTTCTTTTCTGATATGGAATATTTATAAGATAATGAGACTAAGTTTTATTACATGGCCCCATGAACCTGCCCACAAGGAGAATCCACATGATGAATTCTCGAGGAGCTTCTCAGCAATGTCAGCATAACTGGGGTAGGTTCAAGACACCCCAGGTGACAGTGAAAAGATACCCTGATTCACAAACAGGTTTGCTAGCTTTGCATGAAAACAAAACAGAACTCTCTGGAAAACATTTGGCATGTTATAATTGTACTTAGTAAGACCAATCTCTTTGCACATAAATTGTAGTCTGGTCTTTAAATAAACCTATTTTTTATACTGTACACAGGTACAGTAGAAGGATGCTAAGCATCGACTGTTATCTCTTAGAACAACACTGAGGAGTTTGAAATAAAGAAATACACCCAAATTTCATTAAAAAAAAAAAAAAAAAAAAACCCACCCAGACTGAGCAAGTATATATACAGGAGACATAACTGGGAAGGAAGCCCCCATTACTTCTCATCTTAATCACTGTTTAATGTTTTAAAATAAGCAGCAAAACGTACAGAACGGAAAAGATTTAAAGAAGTCATGTCTGGAAGAAAGGATGCTTTAGATTTGTCTGAACTACATGGCCCATGTAAGTAAAGATGTAAGGTCAAAACTTAAGTTTTGTTTTCAAAGATGTTGTGCATCTAAGCAAAAGCAACTAGAAATCAAGATGAAAAAGCTCTTTTAGTCATCATTTTAACCGGACATTTCATCTTTTTTCTAAGATCATAATACAAATAAGGACACAGAGAGATTATACACATTGGTGAGTCATTAAGTACTTCATTTAGGATTATTTATATTAATGGCACTTTCTTCTATAGTTTGCAAAAATGAAAATGTTAAACCTAAAGACCTGAGCTTCAGTATCATGTTCACAACTGATAATTATTTTTAAATGTGATTATTTGCTACTTATAGAAGGTAATTTCAAGAAAATGTCTGCTTCATACTATACTTTCTAAATTTTGAAAAGTATTCATCGCTAAACTTCCTTTGTATTTTACCTCTCAAGGCAGGTAGAGGAAGAGGGGGGTAATTTTAAACACAGGTTGCCTTCAGTGCCCATGTATCTTGATGGAAATAATAAAGACATTTTTAGGCCACATAGCTATCCATAGCTCTGTAAATTTGATGAATTAATTCTACCATTATATTCATTTTCCTTTAAAATGCTAATTTATCAAGAATGTAATGGAGGAAATATGATTTGTGTTTGCTTGTGTTTTTCTCCCATATAAAGTTAAGGAAGCAACAAGAAATATATTTATTTTAAGCAAAACAAAATTTCCTTACACCCCACAATAAATCCCTACCTTATTTAAAACAATGACATGTAAAAATACCCTAAAATATTTTCATTTTAAATGTATCTAAAGGTTTTAGAATTTAGGGAACATAAGAATTCTAAGTAGTAAAAATGCAAAAAAACAAACAAACATAAAAAAAACCAACCTCTCACAAATATTATATTGTACCTGCCTGCTTGTACACTAATATTAGAAACTAAGAAATTGAAAGTCAGTGGGAAAATTAAAAGATTTGTGAAGGCTTCATCTAACACATCAGAATAAATACTAGTAGAGTCTATGAACCAATTGCTGAACTGAAAAATGAGGTATGTCACATGACCTCACACTTTGTTGGGGGTATCCAACATGGACCTATGGAATTTGACCTGTTTTAAAGCAAATGACGGTTAAAGTGAAGTTACATAATTTCAAAGCTACTTTTCTTCCCCAGAATATCTAACAGTTTCTTGACTTAAAAAAACAAAAAAATTAATCAAGTATTGTGTTCTCCTGTAATAACTTCCACATATAGTGCTAGCGCTTGGATTGCAAAGCTTCCATCACTAATTGGGCTAAGGAGATTTTATGCAACCAATGAAAGTTATGTCAAGTTTGTCTGATCATTTCTCCAGGTCCTTAATGGCATAACAAATTATCTACGCATCACTGCAAATACTGGTGGTGGCTAAAGGCATAAAAGCATGATGCTTGTGTTAAGTAACAGGACAACCTCAAAATGAGGGCAATAGTGCCCTCTGCTCCTTTCTCCTACATATTCCAACCAGAGGGGGCTGATTTTATTGGATGGTCCGCCCAAATGTCTGATGCCAATGTAATGGGAATCTTAAATCCCAGTGTTTTAACCACAATGGAACTATTTTCGTAAGCAACTATTACTATAAATTAGACTCTTTGAGTGGATCAAAAAATGTAAATGTAACTTACAACAAATGCATTTTTTTCCAACAACAAACCCGTCTCTTCTAGAAATGGTAAGATCAAGACTGAACAGGCCTGTGAGAAAGATTACCTTCCACGTGGCTGCATTGCGTCGAAAGTAAGCAAACATTCGTGTGAACCAGTTATAGATTTCATTTAGTGTTAGCTGCTTTTCTGGAGATTCAAGAATGGCCTGTGAAGTCAAAGTAACAGAAGATAATTTATGACCAAAATCAGCAGAACTGTCATTAAACAGTTTCTTGCAAATATAAAATAACCATGTTTCAGTGCTAAATCCTAAGAAAGGTTTTACAAAATGATCTCAGATTAATGGTTGTATTTAACAGCTCAATAGTAAAATTCAAAATGAAATTATCTAATTGTTTTGAGTTTTTATTTCTGTTTCCATACAGAAATATTAATTTATTAGTCATTCATAAAGAAGAATCAAAGAGAAATGCAAAACATTTCACTAGCTGATTAAAGCTCAGTAATTATTTAGAGCTCAGATTAATTCTAGGGATCAGAGATTACTGTAGCTTGTGATAATTGACTTGCCATCTTTAAACAGGCTCATTTTCACTGTTGTGTGAAATGAATTTCCTAATAATCACATCGTATTGTAATACTTAATCAAAAGCAATTATGTTATATATTTCAGTTTTAAAAAACCTTATAGACAAGGTTTTAGCATGCCTACATTCTAAATGGTTTTAAACCTACTTCATCAATATAGTATATCTATGTACACGTACACCTTTTGATACAACTTCATATAATGTGTTATTTACTTACCTGCCTAATTAAGGATGCATATGTAAATGGTGGTCTAACTTCTGCATTCTTATAAAATTCTTGGTTCTGCGCAATATCTGCTAAATAAGAATCATTGTCTTGTTAGTTATGACATTTGACGCTGGTTTACAAAAATTGCATGTTGCAATTTTACGTGAGGCAGAAATAGAGTATCTACCTGAAGAAATGGGTACGTTGTATTTGTCTGAGTACCGCCTGCGGATGGGTCCCACCGTGTGCATGCTGGTGGTGGTGATGACGGAGGGTCCTTGGGTGTTGGGAGTGATGGGGGCAGTTGGGGTAGTTGGAGTATGAGGTAAGCTCTGTGGAGAAGCCTCTGATGCAGATTTAGAGAGTGTGACACTTGATACCAGATTCAGCTGTAAGAAAAGAACAATTCTTAGAAGACCTTAAAAAAATACAGAACAACCAGGAAAATACCTAAATTATAGCAAGAATAATACAGAGGGGATGCCTGGCTAGTTTTATTTCTCTAAGTAGATGTTTCTAATCAACTGAAATATGAGGTGAGTTCCCATGTAAACACAACTCACTCAGGAGTTAGCTGGGATTTGTGGATATAGATCTCAACTCTGCAACAAGACTTTCTGCAAGGTGCTACATCACAAGAGTGTAGCTGTTTTTACCTACTTTGTTTTCAATACTTTATTTATTTATTTATTTTTAGAGAGAGGGGAAGTGAAGGAGAAAGAGAGGGAGAGAAACATCAATGTGTGGTTGCTTCTCGTGTGTCCCCTACAGGGGACCTGGCCCAGAACCCAGGCACATGCCCTGACTGGGAATAGAACCTGCAACCCTTCCGTTCGTGGGCTGGAACTCAATCCACTGAGCCACACCAGCCAGGGCTGTTTTCATTTAGTTTTTAATAATAAAACCTTTAGGTTTAATGAATTTAAATTTAGTCATGTGTCAGCAGTGCCCCTACCACACTGCACAGCACAGAGACATGCTACTAATATTCACAATGAAACATCTTAGATGAGAACTGCTACAAGTATGTTTGACCTGCGACTGAATTAAAACAAGTTATATTGATCCAGTGAGCTGTCATTTTGTTCTATCAGCCAGGAGAGACTAATCTTTGAAAGCTTTAGGTGTAATCTTGACTACTCTACCAAACATGGGATTGGAATATACTAAATAAGGATGTGGCATATAAGAGATATGGAACTATAACATTTTTGATGATTTTTCCCCTTTCAAGTTACAAATATTCACCAATATACAGCATAGGGAAAAAGTAGGCTTTATAGTTGTTTGTATGGAAAATAGTTAATAAAATAATAACACAAGAAGAAACTCTGTGTTTCACAAACAACTGTAAACATACTTTTGTTCCACTCTATACTGTAATAATCTATTGCATCAAGTAAGAAAATGAATACCATTTATTTGAAGTAATACAGAGAAAAATCAATAGTACTGTTTTGATTCTTTCTTTGTGTCTATCAACTTAAATTTCACCCTGAGTACTTCCCTTTTTAATACTGGAAAAAGAGGCTTGTCCCCTATCCCCTTTCCTCAAATCTGTTGTTACAGAAATATTAAGTCTGGCTGTGCTGAAGAACTGATAATTTTCAACATATTTATTACAGTTTACACAGAATTGCTAACTCAGATACGTACAGTTGGCCCAAATCCAAGAAACTTCAGCAGAATAGGCTTACTTGATAACATTTTCTCAAGCCATATTTCGAATCACTTAACAAAATAAGACTGTCTCACCATCACAATAGTTCTAGTACAAGGCATTATTTGTGGAAGGTATTCAAAATGAGATTCCTCTGAGATCATAATCAAAGAACTTATTAAAAGAGAGTTCCAATTTATTGAGATGACTCAACCTTGCTCATACTCTAGTAATGAAAAGGCCATGAGAAACTTCTCTGCCTTATATGTTTAGAGTAATTCCATAAAAGGGCAATGAATTTGAAGAAAAAGGAAGATCAAATGTCGTTAGGTAAATATGAATGGCAAAATGTAGACATAGTGTTGGAAACTGAATGTTGTGTTGCCAGCTTTTACTTGTGCTTTCTTTTTTTATCCTTCCCTTCCCTTGAAATGGTGACTCTGTCAACCGAAGATCCCTGACCTGTACCCCTATGCCTGATGAGAACAAGCTAAGGACACTGCTCTGCCCTACCACATCTCCAGTCAAGCTGGGCAGGTGCCAGGAGGACCTGTTTTATTAGTGCTGGAAATCTGACTTCATGACACACATCTGCAAACTGAGTGCTTGCAGTTCAGAGTAGCAGCTACAGAATAGAGCAACAGGCGCAGCTGCAGAGAAGCCAAGTGGGAAGGCTTTGCCTCAAACCCTTATCACTGACCATGTGCAAAAACTGCGTATAAGCATCAGCTCCAAGAGTCAAGGAAATACGTGCGTGAAAGTCTAAAGCTCATAAATTTATAACCCTTAAAATTCAGAGGTTCTACGCCTTAGAATATTAGAACCCTCTGGAAAGCCATGGATACCATGTGTAAAAACCAAGTTGTAAACTACTTGCCGCTGTGTGGTTTTTACTTAATTCTCATACTACCACTAACACTTGAGATGTTATTATTCGTATTTTACAGATAAGCAACTGAGACTCATGAGAGATTGAATAACTTGCCCATATTCAAACATGCACTTTGTGATCTGAGGTCTTTTGTATAATTTTCTTCTTATGCCCAGGTAAAGAGGGAAAACAAAACAAAACAAAACTAACCAGTTTTAATTTTTCAGCAGGCTCATTTTTGGAAAGGATTCAGTTATTTCTGCTTCTAAATGGCATACGGTAAACATTCCTGAGCAAATATGGGGCCTCTGATATTAAACAGAACATGCAGTTGCTGCCCTTGAAGAGCTTACCATCAAATGAGGGCACTGCTCCAAGGAAAACGTGCCAACCCCCTTAAAACAATTCTGAGGACTAACTTGACTTTCTGGCCTCTCTTTTCAGTTTACAGACATTACCCTAAACACCATAACTTTCTTTAACATGTTATGAAATTTTAATATAAATACAACATCCTTAAAATATATGTGTGCTCCTTTCCAGTTTTGTGGAAAAGATCACCAAGTCTACTGGGTTCTACTCTAATTGCCAAACACCAAATCTCATGTAAATACTCAGGAAGTGAAATCCATCTCTGGGTGCTCACAGGCAACAGTAACAGACAAGTCACATATGACGATGACAAAAATGTAAGAAGAGTCTGACTCTTACAGCTTTTACAAAGGTCTCAACACTTGGACCATTCCTACCAAAACAATAGCAGTGAAAAGTAAAATTTCTCCAGGTTAGCATGATCCACGAAGAAAGAAATATATTAGAAGTATATGGAGGTTTTTGAACATCAGTAGCAATGAACACTTAGCCAGAAGAAAGCGGAGAGGAGGCTTCCTAGACTTGACAAATGACACCGTGATCCACACCCACTGCTGGGCTGTCTCTAATAAGCCACAGAGGAAGCAGCCAATCTGAGCTAATTACCAGATAAAAATGTATTGTAAAGACTCTAATTAGGAGATGAGGATGGAGTTGATCTAATGATTAAATGCTGCATTCGACTGACCCCACCGTCAATGTGCAGTGGTGCAAGATGTCACTGGAATATTTTGCAGAAACAGTAGTTTTATTTCGAGGAGGGGAGGCAGTAATATTTGTAATGATGGCTACGAGGTAAACTAATTAAAAGACAGTTGCTAGAGGAAGAGGGTGGCGGAGAGCAGCTGTGGCCATTCCAACACCAAATGCCAAGTCTCAATAGAGGGACTGCAGTCAAGTGGAAAATTTCTGCCTGACCTCTGCCCTTGCTATTAATTTGCAGGAAAACTAATGACACATATACATATTCCCACAAAATTGTTCTAATTGCTAATTTGCCAAAGGAGCCCAGATTCCAAATTAAACATGACTGTAGCTTGTGAGAGAAGAGAGAACAAAAGGCTGTAAACTCCAAACACAGGGCGCTCTGCCGTGCGAGATCATTTGAAGGCTGAACCAACAAGTTAATGAAATGTCAACCTTGTCAACTGCAATAGAAGTTTCTTTACTTCTAAACTTTTGTTCGATGATCACATGCTTGTCTTGAGGAGAAGCCATCTTGGGAAGGAAGGTCACGAGGGACAGATAAGACAAGCAAGGGGAAGGGTTCAAAACAGGCTGTGTTCAAATCCGCTCTTTTAATTAAGGTCTGTCTGAAGACAGTGGACAAAAAAATTAATTACAGGCTCGGAAGAGCAAATCAGGAATGGTGTGTGGGTTTTGCTATAATCTTGAAATATGCATCTTTATTGTAAACTACTAAATCTTAATATAATCATCAATTTGAAATGAAAGACTATGTGCTTTGTATTTCTCACTGTAGCTACTAAGGTTTCAAAAGATAATTTTTTTCTAGGGCATGGAGCAGGAAGGGATTGGACTGGGAGGGTTTCTTTTCCTATTTTTCTTATTGTGTTCATTTTCTATTTAAAAAGAAAGAAGTTGCTATGTTTAGAAAAGTTAGTAACTCTGATATTTTCTACATGGCAAGTTTCCACCATGTGATGATTTGGGCAAAGATAATCTCTTTGAAAGTCTGGCCAAAAGTTGAATTCTTATGTCACTCAAAATTGCCGTTGGGTTTTATTTTTTTAATTTATGTGTGCTCTTGACCATCATTACTGAAGGACTGTCCTGGGAAGCTTACCAGCCCAGCTATCGTAACTGTCTCACTACCTAATATTCTGCTTAGCCCTTTTGCAAAAATCAATCTTTACTTTATAAACAGTAACCTCTGCTTTCTTTTAAAGATGATGAGTCATTCGTATTTAAAAAAAAATAAACAAACCACTGATGCAAACCCAGACAGAAACAGACTTGTCGTCAAGTATTCCCATAAGAACTCATTTTTATTTTTGTTTGTGCTCTTGTCTCACATGAGAACAGATTCTGAGAACAAAAGACAATCCTGAAACCAAAACACCAAGAGACCTCCCTGCTTAGTAGGGGGCTTTCGGGCTCACAGAACTCGTGTTTCTGCTGTTGGTTTTGCTGGCCTGAGCGGCTCAAGTCCTGCTTTAACTGGGATGGGATTTCTAGAAATGAATCACCCGCATTTGTTCAGGGAGGGCCTTTCTGAGGCTGAAGGGACATTCCCAGACTGTGGGAGGCTCGGACGTGGTGGCAGGGGGAGGCTTTTGTTCCCAGCTTTGCCTTCCTTTGCCACCTCAGCCTGGCCCTGTGACTGTGTTAAAGGGGCTGGTGTCATTGACAGTGACACTCAAACAAAAACACCGGTACTGAGTTGAGGAGGAGACTTAATGAGAAAGCGTGTATAAAAATAGCTACGTGTGTCTGTTTGAGAACCTCCTTCTCTGACTGCCTAACACTGTCTCTCAGCCACAGCTGGGTGGCATTGGCCCAAATGGTTGGCTGTTTCTCTGAGTTAAAAGACCCCCTTTGCACACAGGGAGCACTGTGTTTTTATAGCAGCTAAAACTATTTCAAAACAGTCCTAATTGCTATGGTTAGAGGAAAAGAGAATGTGTAAAAAGGAAAATCCAATACTGCATTTCACTTCAAATACCCAAGTTCCTCTAAGTGTTTTATAACATTTCATAAGGGGGGATATATGACCTGCACTATAATTACCTGTCCACCAAATCTGAAGGAATGCAGTTTCTCCAGGACCAGGGGTTGTGCTCTAGTGTGTAGAAATACCCTAAAGCAAGGTGTACTTTTCATGCAGTCAGTATTATAAAGTGTGATTTACAGTGTTTTTCTGACATAATGATAGTGAAATCTTTTTAAAATATCCTTAACAATTTAATAAAGTCATAACACAGGCACACTTTTTTTTGTTTCTGTAACTATTTTGTCCGTTGAGTTACTCCTCCCTCCCAGGAAACAGCTCAGCTAATTCTCCATGGAGTATGTATGAAGACACTCTGTTTGGTGTTTACTTTGACAATGTTATTGACTTTGGAACAAAAGAATATCAATCACATTCATCATGATAGTTTCCTATTGTCTGATTTTTCACTTTTGCTTCTCTTACCATAGGACAGGAATCTTTTAAAACTCAAAATACAACAATTTGACTATTCTAAACCTAAGTCTAGAAAAGCTTTTCCCATCACATGTGCTCAACCGCTAGGACAGGCAGCTGCCCTGGGAAACTCACACACCTTTCCATCAGGGCCCAGCTTTAATACCGTGGAAAGTATGAAATGCATTTGTCTGATGTTGGCTATTCCTTAACTTCCTCCACACTGCTCCTCATCACATACCTTCCTCAGAGACACACAGACACATACACCTACTCTTAGCCCAAGGAAAGATTCATGAAGCTGATTTCTTTCCATTCCTTCCTATTTATCTAGGTTTCTTGATGCTACTTTGCCCAGAAGTCTTCCTGGACCCCACCAAAACAGCTCAGTGTTCTACTCAGTCGTAGCACAACACATGCAGTGAGAGAGCAAATAAGAAATTGTGTATGTGTACATTTATATATGTTAGTCTGTTCCACAAGCCTCCAAACACCTCAAAGGCAGGGATTCCTGTAGCTACTTTAGTACTGATTTTATGCAGCATGCCAGTAACTATTTGTTGATGCAAGAGCTTGATTTTAAATGCAACCTGCAGTCTGAGTTGTGGGTATAATTATTCTGGGCTTGAAAGATTTTACAGTGAGCAGAAAAGGATGCTATTGAAGGGGTCCAGGCACTAAGAAGACTGCAAACTCATATGCCACTTCACCAGTATCCACCTGCCATGGGTGAGCTTGTACCCACTTCTAAAAACCTGAGGTCTGTCCCGAGATGAGCATATCCTCTAACTAGCCAAACGTGAAGACAAATTCCACAACAGCATCCAGAAAATGCCATCTATGAGTTGATAAGAATAATCCAAGAAGGTTTTGGCAGCTTCTTTGATGGAATGAAATGGAGACTGGTTGGACGACTAGAGACAACAAATGACACTTACCACCCAAATGGCACTGAGTGAAAAGCAACGTTATAGCACAGCATTCTACCACTTAGTAACTAAGAATTTAAAAATGAACATGAAGTTCCTTTTAAATAGAAATAGGAAAAACCGCAAACTCACTATCAAGGCTGTAACATTCAAGCCCCCATCTATGGTAGTTTTGAAGTCTGGTGATTGCTGAACTTCAAATCAAAGACTCTAGAACAATATGCATTTGAACTACACTGTGCATTCTACTGTTTAAGGTGAAATAAATTAATTATAGGCAAAAGAGAATACTGTGCAAATTAGACTCGATCATCAGATAGCTCTGTGTCACTAAAGTTGGAAGAATCAAGAGTTTGCTATGTGTGGGTGCCCTTGTTTTTTTTTTTTTCTTTAACCATTTTTTGGGGCAAGGAAGTATAAATTTATGCAAAACACTACACGTCTACCTTTTATAATTAATTTCCCAATGCCTCACATATACATATTTTAATAATTCCTGATTTATAAGATGGTATCTAATAAAATTTTCTATTTCCCAATAAGTGAAAAGAAGGCAGGTTCGTTCCAGCAACAGAGTGTCACACAATATCTGCTTGTCAGGCACCAATTTTTACTTCTTACATGTAAGTTAAAGGATAAGGAATTTATAATGCTGCCTGTGAAGGGAACCACTTTTCATACACAAATGTGATCTTTTTATTTTTCAAAGGGTAATACAACAGTACATTTACATAAACTAATCCAAACAATCTATGTATTTGACAATGGCAAACCTCACACAGACGGCCCATTGTTGGTTTACATCTTGGAGTTCTTTATATTGGCTGGTAGCTCGGCCCTAGCTGTCAAAGGTTTGACTTGGACTCTAAATAAATGGTTATAGAAGTGCTGTGCAGCGATATTGAACTTCTTTGCAAAAGAAAACCTGCTGTGTATGAATTCAAAAGCTATTAATTTTTCAGTCAAAAATATTCGTGCCTATTTCTTTTAATAAAGAAATACTGTGCAGAGCTAGTAAGAGATAATGTTGACTAGTGGTAGAGAATTTTCAATAGAGCAGTTAAAAATAAATTTAGTAGGAGGTCCCCTTCAAAGTTATAATTTTCAACAATGTAAGACCTTTTTTTCTAATACTAATCCAGATAAACCTCCCTTCCTTGTGCATTACCCCAGGACTGGGTTTCCCTGTTCACTGGCTACTCACCACTGGTCCTCATGGAGATTCCCCACGGCCCTTCTGTGGCCCATGCAGGCTTACACTGAGTGCCCCTGGGGTTTGGCAAGTCTTTCTCCAGCTTTATCCTTTCTCCTTCCCCCAAGAAGCCTCATGATCCAAAATAAGCCCATTTCTAGACTTCAAACATCATTCTATAATTGTCTTTAATCCATGGAAGACGTAGAAGAGAATCTCATTCTCTCCCTTGTTGCTAGGTTTAAAGACCCACACCCTTCATCCTGGGAGGAACCATTTCCCTCCAAATAAAAGCCATATGAACACGTTCAGAGTTTTAAGGTGATTGGTTCCCTAAAGAGTTGACTATGCTCACTAGTGAACTCAGTCATTTCAGGATCTCACCATACTGAGCTCATAGTATTTCTAGAATTCCTGTAAAAAGGAGGAATTTATAGAAATACCAAGACTAGCACAGCTGAATACTGATTCCACAACATACTGAATGGCCTATGCTTGTTTTTCCCCCTTTCTTTTTGGTAGCCTACAAACTCAGTCCTATAGCTATTTACTGCACAATACATGGAAACGAAGGGCTTTTTCTGAGTAAAAATGGATGTGCAAAGTGTTTAATGATTTTATGTCCTGTATCTCAGTAATGTGCTCTGTTTCAGACATTAATTTTGTCTGCCAACTGCATCCTGGCAGGCTACCATATTTGCTGGTTAATAGTCTGACTCCGTTTTATTTCTCTCTCCATAAATCATACATATATGAGTGTATGTTTGCTTTATTTATAGAAAAAATCAGTCCAAACAGATAAACCAATCCTTTGCCATGATGCTGCATCATTGCATGTTGATTAAAATTACTGGTACTAACTATAGATTGTCAACGCTCAATTAATTTTCACACAGTGACTCCATGCAAAATCAAATAAAGGCAGTGTACCTTTAATTTTTACAAATCTTAAAAATCAAGAAGCACAGCGACTCTATTTTGAATAATCAGTTGAAGGAACTAGGAGATTTTTAGAAATGTAAGTATATGAGAAATACGACTATTAAAGAGATCCATGTAGAACAAAGAACGAGGCCCAAGACAGCAGTTGGGGACACCACCCTTCTACTTTGTTACTAACGGTCTCCGTTTGGATGGCCCTTCTTGAGGTCACGTAAAAGGGAACAAGGAAAGAAAGGGGGGACCTCTAAAGTTAAACAGTTACCGTGTACCACATTCAGTTTCTGAATTGCGGAGTCCTGTTCACTGCAGTCTCTTTAGATGTTCTCCAGAATCTGAGCCCCTAGCTACTCTGGTGCGTGTTTCCCTTCCTGTCACACTCAGACTGGGCGAGCCCTTGTTCCTTTTCTCCTGCTCGCAGTCTCAGCTTCCCTGGGCCCCAAGGTCATCATCGTCTTTGCCTCTGTGGTCTGGTTGTCGTTTCTCTGTATCATTACCGTTCAAAAAGTTTTTTCTCTTCTCTCCCAGTGAGTTCTCATAGCATATTTTAGTACCTCAGTGTAGCATCCATCATCTGTCCCAAAGAACAGCTGACTACTTTCCGGGCCTCGTGAACCAGGACTGGGCCCTCATCACCCCATGTTGTCTTAAATGCCCAGCACAGTACCCTATTCATAAAAGTTTACCAGATACAGCCAGCTCAGCTTAGCCTTAACTATTCAACACTACCAGAGTGGCCTGCATCCTTCCTGTGTTTTGGGTGGGGAAGCAGACGAGAAATGCTGTCAGGTTCTTCCCTTTGGTGTCGCTCAGTACTTACGGGCTGAGGGGCAGCTTTGGGTTCTGTAGACTTCACATGCAGGTGGGTCATCATGGCTTGCAGGCGTTCTTTGTCTTTTGCAAGCTAGGATGGAGAAAATACTTTGTTATTTCTTCAAATACAGATTTAAATATGCTGTTACTATTACACATCATTACATCCAAAATGACACATATTCCAAATTAAGCTATGGCACCATCACACATGACACAATATTGTTCATTGCTTCATCATTTTGAAATCTATGTGACCACTGCCAAACTCCAAGTAGCTGGAGGTGTCTGTGTGAGATTTCTCAACAGAAGAGACTTTAGCTTTTAACTATGCAGATCTAGACCTACTGGCACCAAGGAGTCCCATGGAACACAGACAGCTAAAAGACAAAAAAGTGAATCATGCCTATTAACCAACCTTGTTCATGAAGAAGCCAAAATAAAATGAGCTAGGTAGCTAAAACTCGTAAATTCATCTGCTGTGGTTGTGGGAACAGTCCTAGACAGATGGGTACATTTATGCAAAATTAACTTCAACTCTCCTAACAGGCAGGTACAGATTAAGATAGTGTTGGCAAGCAATGTTATTAGCAGGGCAGACACAGGGCTATAGGTTCCCATGTTCAAATGTATGCAGAATAAGCTTATTCATTTATTCAATATGTAAGTACATACCACGTGCTAGTCTCTTATCTTAACAAAAATGGGGATCTCCTCAATCTACTGAACATTGTCTTCTGAAGGCACAGGAGTTTCTAATCGGATTACATGGTAGGGACCCAAATACTATTTATTGGATGTTACTTGCTCTATGCTTGCCCTGGACTTTTTAACACAATATTTTCTATAGTTCAAGATAGTTGAGCATAGGGGATGTATAATAAGTACCTCTATGAAAGAAGTGGGAAGTATATCCCCAAAGGACAATGGTATAGTTAAGAGAGCAGCTTAGAACTGTGGGAAAATGTATAGGAGGTTAATGAGAGGAAGAGAGGGAGGGAAGGGGAGAGGGAAAGAGGGGAAAACAGAGGGTGGGAGGGAGGGAGGGACACAGAATGAAGGATAAACTCATTCCTTCTATGTCACATAACTAAGCTTAAATCTTTCAAACATGAATTATTTTTGTAAGTCTAAAATTATTTCAAAATAATGATCAAGTAAGATATTTTTAAATAAAGGTATTTCTAGGGGAGGAAGTGTTTCAGCGATTGGGGTGGCACAGGGAGGGAATGAGGAGAGGTTTTCGGTATCCTAACTGGATGACTATCTCCAGCCATATCACATTCTTTTCCTCTTTATTCCCTTGTGGTCCAGGGAGGAATAAATTCCCAGGGTGGCGGGGGCAAGGGGTGTTCTATAGTGTTAGCATTTATCTTACAACAAACAGGAAATGAAAATGATACCATATTAGGAGCCACTTTATGGTATTCATCTTCTGTTCTTCAGTAAGTTACTGAACAGCCAAACTAAAAGATGCTTTGAACACAAAACATAATGCTAAAGGAATTTAGTTTTCCAAAGTGGCTGAGTTAGAAAAATTAAAACGTTAGCAATGACATTTTTTTACAGTTATTTTTGTGAGTGTTCTAAATTTTTAGAAGTTAAAAGTAAAACATTCTTAAATTTAAAAAATGTTGTTTTAAAATTATAATGGGGCAGAAGTAGGAAACAAGTAGTCTGTCATAGTGAACACTACAAATTAAAGGGTGAGAGGTGATAATTACTGAAGAGTCTGACGAATATTAACTGTATGTGACTTAATTTGGGGGTAAACATTGTTGATATAGTAATTACAAAGACCAGAGTAGAAAGAAACCCAAATTCTCAGCATCAAAAAGAATCACCACCTCTATATGGCATGGAAATGTGTACAGGCTGACCTTATACTAGTTAAAGACTGAAAACACATACCCAGACTTGTACACATAGCCATACCCATAGCCCTGGAGGTCATTGCCATAGGGACCATTTTATTTTTCCACGAGAATATTAGTTAGACTTCACTGTCCATTTCGAGAATCACCCAGGTTTCTGATTTTGCCTCAACCTCAACTGCACCTATAAAAGATGGGCAAGGTAACAGAAAAAGGCAATGATCCAAGTTTCTGTTTTTGTTTAATTACTGCAAACTAGCATGTAATATATTCTTAAATGAGCTTTGAATTTTTATCATCAATTCTAGCTCCAAGACAAAGTGTTTTAACAGTTAAAGGAAAAAAACTGGCAGAGTTTGCTTTTTGCTTTTTTTAGGCAAAGGCTAAACCTTCACACCTATTGAAACCACATCCTCTCTTTAGTCTTGCATTTATAATACTCACTGGCCCTTCAAAAGGCTTTCAGAGTCTTTATTACCTTTTATACCATCATTCCATGAGCTCACCATCCCATTAATTTTCATGGCATCCTTTCATTATTATGAGAATACAAACATTTAATATTAGCAAGCATATACCAGCATTTCTATTATAAACTGAATCCCATGAAAAGCAAAGGAAAGGATGAAAAATTCAGTTCAAAGGTCAATTAGAAATTTGGTTGGCAAATTAAAAAAAACTTCTTTATGTTGTGGGATCCAAAGAGAATGGCTTTGTTGGTGGGTTAGGATGGGTGTTAACATGAAAAGAGTGGCACACGTCTGGTAGTGCTGGGTTAGATCAGCAAGTTTTCTCACCAGTTCTGTGGTGTGACAGCAGTGTGGAAACGGGTGAGACCTCCCAACTTTGTGCACAGCATGTAACCTTTGTAAGTCTTTAGTTGTCCCTGTACATCTGGAACAATAATCTCTGAACTTTGAAGGGCTGTTTTGAGGAGTCGGGAAATTCTTGCACATAAGCTCACCATAGAGCTTAGTGCTTCAGGATGTTAAAACAAATTTTTTTAAGGGAAAGTTAAGCCAGTGAAGTCTATACAGATTTCTCCTGGCTAAGTATACGTTGGAATCTGCATCAACATAACAGGGGTTCAATGGAGTTTGTAGCTGGGCTCACTGGGGAGAGATTTTTAATGCTTTAAAGAAAAGGAAAGAAGAAGTCCGTTTCTTATGGACTTATGTCCTCGGTTCTCACTGTATCTTTCCCTCAGCTTAGCAAATCCTTTTCCCCCTTGGCTGAGCTAAGCCATTCCCTCTCTATTAACCATAGCCTTAACGTGGGTCTGAGACAGCCCAGGCTGTGCATGACTAGAACGTGTGTACTGCTCCAGACCTACCGATAAGTGCCTAAGGCTGGGAGCTCCATTCAACATCTTCAAAGATAAAAACTAAGGAGATTAAATACATGCTTTTAGCAGAGAAAAGGGAACATGGATTTGGGTTCATTTAACATGATCATTTTATATGCTGTCAGACAGACTGGTTTTCACTTGCGGGAAAAAATTCTAAAATAAATGAGGGACTTGGGGTATGTAAAAAATACTAGAATTACTGAGGACAGGTGAGAAGGAGGCGATAACTCATTTAATTTCGCAGAAGCCAAGACTGAGGTGGCTATTTTAAGTCTTCTAACCCTATTCCCACATTTTATAGTTGAGGAAACTGAGAACCACGGCTGAATTTACCTAAGGTCGTGGAACTGAGAATGGGCAAAAAATACGATGGAATTCTGGTAATATGAGGCTTGGTCTGACTTCCCTACATCGATGTGATCATACAGCACACCCGAGACACTAACTGGGCACAGACGTGCCTCTCTCCCACTTCCACCCTGAGCTGTGACACAAGCTCCACGAGAGGATGGGACACCCATGTCTTTGTAGCAGGAACCCCATTTATGGTTGGCAAGTCTGGATTATTCCTGTGCAAGGAGGAGTCTCCATGTAACTGACCGGGGTTGCACCTATTCATACTAAGTCCAACACTCCAAGGAGGAATGTGGGAGTAGGTAGCTTGAATAAAGACTCCAAGTGTGCAACTTTAATGAGGTGGAGGTGGGAGATAGTCCTCTCTTCCATGGGTTGAGTATGCCTTAAACAGGGAGGGCTGTCTGGGTTTCCTCAGTAGTTCTGTATACAGCAATGATCCACACAGAATTACTGAGGCAGAGGAACATATGATCAGAAAAAGAAGAGCAAAAGAGGAGTGGGGGAAAGCATTGGCTGGAAATGAAATTCTTCTTCCAAACTGATTATTTATTAAAAAGTGATTTTCACCCCACTTTACCAATCTATGGTCATCCTGGTCATCCACATGTCTTCCCGAGTTGGCTTCAGTGAAAACTTGTAAACAATGTCTTCACCACCAACTACAAGTCTCAGGTGGAGGCAGTCTACAGCTCACTTCGCCCTGACTGAAGAACTTCCCCACTTTGATTGTGTTCTGTCACCATCTTCACAGTCTTGCATATTGTTATTAAAGACTCTCTTGACATTTAAGCAGACGCACGCTAATACTCAGTCATAGTCTAGGAATTCTGATGCTCCCAGAGTTAGGCAGGATTTTAAATTATGAAAACTAAGTGTCTGTTTTCAAAGAGAGACATAGAAGGGAGAAACCCAGAGACTCTTCTTTTTCTTGGCTCTCCTCACAAAGCTCTGGCAAACATGACACTACAGTGCTATCAGGCCCTCTTTCCCTAGTGTTCTCTGAGTTAATTCAGAGACAGCCATGAGGCTGTCATCCCACTGTCACTGTCCTGAGTGCTGCCTTGGAGGGGCTTAGAAAAGTACAAAGGGGGTCACATTAAGATAATACATTTGTGAAAGTCCAGGAAGCGGGTGTGACTACAAATAGCATTGCTAATGGTAGAACAATCACACGTAAAGTCCCTACAATAATGGATTTGCGTTAGGCTTAATGTCTCCCCCTGCTACTGAAACCTGTGTATTTTTCTCCCTGCTGACACTTCCTTAAAGCTTAGGGATGCTGATGTCAATGATTTAGGAAACTGTGTAGTGATCCCAGTGTTACTGAGCTCCAGCCCCGCTCTGCTGTGTGGATTGCAGGGCAGAGCTCCCCCAGGCAGAAAAGAGAACAGCCCAATATCTGTGTTTTAAAACCAGTGCTGTGGGATTCTCAGGTGTAGGCACAGCATCTCACAGGGCCAGGACCACCCTGGTGAAAACCAGCACTGGCATAAAAGGGTGTGGGTTACGAAGGCTGGGCTAGAATCTGGGTGCTGTCCACTGTTTGCCACCGGCTTTGAACAAGTTAATGAGACCTTCTAAACCTTTGTTTCCTGATCTGTAAAGAAGGGGGTGACTGAAAATAATTTCTGACTCGAAGAGGCCTATTATTGTTAAGATCACCATCCATTCAGTAATACCTTTTCAAAGAACAATAAGAAATATTACATTATACATGCTCATTAAGTGTGAGACACAAACTGATTTCCAAATGTGAGCTTTTTCCTAAAAAAAAAAAAAAGATTCTTAGGATTGAGGAAATATGGTAGGACTCAATGAAATTTTGGGTACGAAGCATCTAGAACAGTGCCTTGATATACAGTAGGAGAGCAATAAATATCCTCTCAAGTGGTTTTCAAGGCCTTCTGAGAAATAATTACCAGCAGACCATGAAGCATTCAATAGCCCTCTACTGAACTGAAATGGATTGCCAGGGTGACCACCCCACTGCAGTTTGCCCGGAACTCTGCCAGTTCTGAAACTGAGAATCCCAAGTTCCAGGCATCCCTCCGTCCCAGGCAAGCAAACTGTGATGTCTGGTCACCCTACTTTCTCTTGAACTGATAGATAAATTTTTAAAAGAACAAGAAATTTTTCCACTATCCTTCTCCTTCACCCTATAATCAGGCTAAACTTTAAGTGGCTTCCTTGGTCTGAAATGCCTTTGCCAATCTCCCTTTCCCTTGTCACCTCCACAATGCTCCCCTGCTCAACCCTAAATTCTGTCTGCATTTGGAGACGTTCTAGTCTTACCCTCCCTACTAGGTTGCACATTCCATGAAGGAAGAGGCCAACTTACTTATCTGTCCAGTACTTTGAATAGGTGCTTGACTAAGAGTGACTAAATAGAATCAAACTACCAAAGAATAAGAGTACACACTTTTCCACCCGCACCCCCTGCCTGGGTCAGGGAGATGATCCTCATCACTTTGGTTGGCTCCCTTTCCCTTAGCTGCTTTCAATATGCACTTTAAAGGTTCTGTAGGTTGAGGGGGTCTCTGGAAGCCTGTCCTGAGCCCTGTCCGGACACATGGTGAACCATGGACGTGATGGAAATGCCCAATCTCCAAGGCTCCTTTTTTCTTTCATGCAACACCCATCTTCATATATGAGAAACTGTGCTGCCAACTGAGCAAGGTCACATGGTCACAGAATAGATTCAAACCAACACTGTATTTGTGGCCAGAAAAAATGTACCTACATCACGAATGTCTCAGCTTTCTATGGGGGTATGTCTGTCAAACACTTTTTTCCTTGTCTGTTAAACTGAATGTTTTCCTCCTTTTCTAAAATGGAATTCTGTTCTGGCCTGTGAGATACCGCTTATGATATCTCATCCACAGTTTGATGATTGCAAGAAGTCCTAGTAAGTGTGGCTCACCTGAGTGAACCCAGGTAACTGGATTAACATGAATTTAAATTCCTGTGCCCATGTCTGGTAGACAGTAGGTGCTCAACTATCAACGAAGGTTCAAGTGCTTCCTTACAATCCTGGCCATGGCATCTGTGGTGGGCAATCCTTATTCTCGACTTACTTTCAGTTCCCATGTCTCTGCCCCTCTGTCTGGGTGGGAGGGACTTATATAAACCTCGCCTATTGATTGTGGCAATTTTTTTCCTCTCTAGTTCTAACCCATCACGACTGCATATCACATGGAAAAATCCGTAAAAAAAGAACATCTAACAGAAATCTTAAATACATTCTATGACCTCAAGAAGCCATATCCTTGACTCAAATGATTTCTACGGTGTCCATGTGTCTTCCAGGTGTACAATTAAGGATCTCACACAACTTCTAGGGTTTATAATGCTGGGCTTCCAGGTAATAGCCAGGGTTAACCCTCCATTTAGTCCATTGATAAAATGTCAAAAATACTATAACTGTCTTTGTACAGTAATAACGAAATGCAATAAGAAATATTCAAAAAGGCTCTGAATACCCACTAAGATGTTTTTTCTGAACCCTCTTCCTGCTCAGTGAGAAGAGTCACAGGGTGTAACATGAAAATTGAATTAACCAACCTTGCTCTGTTAACAAGCTTTATATAAGGTGTCCACTGCTAAGAAAGATGCATTCTATATTCTGATATCTTCCAACAAAAATGCTAACAATAAAGATGCACCTCACACACCACACTGATTAGAGAGATCTAAGTCAGAGCCATACCCGTCACCTTTGCTTCTGCCTGGTTGCCTGAACTCTCACCATTAGAATCTCCCAGCTTTTCCGAGTAGGAGGCAACACAATGGAAACATCTCCAGCCACTATCCCCTATGGCTAACCATGGTGATTAAAAAAATATACTGTACTCAGTTCCTTAGGGAGGTTTGACTACAGGTAAGAAATATCAGTGCCTTCTGTTTGCGGTCAGAGTTGAGGTTCCCAGAGCTTAGAATCCAGCAGCTGAAAATGTAAACAGAATAGCACGCAAGTGCCTTTTGGGAGCTTTGGTCATGTCTGGTGCTGACTGGCTGCCTTCCCGAATTCTCCCGTGAAATCTTTTCACACTGATTCTGTAGGGCAGACATAAAGACCCTCTGCTGATCTCTACTGTCCAATTTGGGCTTACTGGGTTTGTTTTTATAATAGGGGCACGTGTGACTTCTCCCAGATGTAAATGCTTGAGAAAGGCCTTGTGAGTCAAGTCCGGTGGCAGGGAGAGATTTCTCTTCCCATCCTAACAACTGCACTCATGTTTTGGGAGTCATGCAAACTTGGACTGCTTCTTCCTATGGTGCTCAGTGGTGCAAATATTTTTCAAATTCAAGCTAGTAAATATACTTTGAGATACTTGGAGGTTCTGCTATTTCCTGGACTGGGCAATGCCTTCTTGGAAGGAAAGAGAAGTAGTTCTTCAGTCAGTCCTGTCCAGGACACCCCTCTAAATGAGGTGACACGCTAGTCTGCTGCTCAGAGAACAGCGGGCAGTGCCAGTGAAATGAGATAGGAAGGCTGTTTAAACACAAGAACACCTCTGCAGAGACCTGATTTCTCCAATATCTCAGGTTCTATGGGCACAATGCCTGTTAATGTTAACTAAAAAGTACACTTCCAGACATGGGGGAATGAAATGGCAACTGTGAGAGCATAAGCATGGAAATGCTGAGCTTCAGAGAACAGGAGGCCTGAGATGAGAGGAGCTATGAGTGTAACTGTACCTTGCACCAAACTCTCCCAAAGGTGCCAGGTCGGCAGCCGGATTCTCAATCTAATTCCCGATAAGGGCTTATCTTGACTCTAACGTAAGACAAGGGTCTTTAAATACTAAAAACTGTTGACATTTGTTTGTGTACTTCATCTGATTGAATACTAATGAATAGATAAAATCTTGTTTTGGTTTGGTCCCTTCCTAGAACTGAAACTCTCTTCTGAACATGTTTCTGGTGTTTTCAAGAACCCATTAGTGTTGGCTAGCACTGGTCAATTGATGGACAGTGACAATGGAAAATTAGTTATTCATGGTCTGTTTCTGCTCTAGAATGTAAGAACCAGGAGGGCAGCCCTATCTATTTTACTCACTGCTGTACTCCTTAGAGGGTCCAGCAAGGTTCCTGCTGTTATAGGTTCCAGGTAATGTCTGCTAAATGCATGAATCGATAAATGGATGAATGAATGAACATACCACTCAGCCAGCTTTCCATGACCTCAAAGATCAGCAGGTACTTGTCATGTAAAATTGTTGAGGAAACCTGACCAATGTGGTAAAACTAGACTAATTTTTATACACCAAGGCAAAGATGGGAGAGGTAAGAAGAGGCGAGTAGACTTTTAGGTAGGTAGTCAGGAAAAATAAGGGAGCAAGTTACTAATAATGTGATGAAATAGTTCTTGCTTTGCAAACTTCTTCTGCAAGGGCCAGCAAGGCAGGAAATGTTGTCAGCCCTACAGGGCACAGGGAATCTCACAATTACTCAACTTTTCTGTAGTAGCCCCAAAGCAGCCACAGATAATTTATAAACGAATGGATGTGACCATGTTCTAATACACCCTTATATATGGACACTGAAATTTGGATTTCATATAATTTAATTTTCTTTTGATTCCCACTCCCAACTATCCAAAGTGCAAAAAGCTTTCTCAGCTCATAGGGTTTCGTAAATGGTCTGTAGCTGTCAACCCCTGCTTTTGACAAACACTATTTCAACCCTCTTAATAATCCTCTCAGGCTTTGAAAAAAAACAAACCCTTCAGAATTAGCCTGTCCCTTCTTTCATCAAAGCAGACTCTCAAGCAAAAATATTATTTGGACTATCATAGGTATCTACCACACAGTAACTTCTGGCCAGATGATCTTAGATTCCTACCAGAAGTTGAAAATTCTACCTTCAATTTGATTAGCAGCTGAAGGATAAAGGAAACTCTATAAATAAATGAAATCCACAAATGATCAAAGAATCCTCATATCAGTTTGTACCACTATGCAGGCCATACCTACGAAAAAAAAACATTAAAGCTCCCAGGAGATAATTACTTCACTCATTAATGGTTTACCTCCCTTTTTCCTCCTGCTGGCTCTTTGTGGAGAGTGAGGAGTAACAAATAAATAACCAGTTCCTGAGTAACAGGGGCCCCACATTCAGATTTGCAGTCTGTAATGCCTACCTGAGCTAACCTTAACAGCAACTTTAGTAGATAATTTACTCTAGGTAATCCTTAAGAATTTAATTCTATCAATTAAATAAACAAATGCAGGAATTTGTATCACTTTATAAATCCCACCACCAACATATGTAAATTCAGGCTGAATTCAACTTTTCAACAGCTTACTATTATACTTCAGTATAAGTGAACTTTGTGAGATAAACATATAACTTTTCTCCTTTCCAATAAACATACTAAATTTAAAGATGTTTCCAAAAGCTTACATAAAAATCTGGGCATTTTATGATGTGCCCTTTCCCTGTATAAATATTCTGCTGTTCTAGTAAGTTCATATCTATTGTCTGAATAGAAAAATATTAACGAGCTGAAGAAAATAACTTTTGAGACAATCTTATTTTGAAAATTATAATGCCATGTAAGACAATAAGTAAATTTTAAAAAGCCCTTTGTGTCCTGAAAAGTCACAACAAAAAGTTTAAGTGTGTTTTGGCTGATTTTTCTCTGCAACTGTTTGAAGCTGTAAATGACTTAACTCAGTAAAATTCCAAATGTAATTATCTTCTGTACTTAGCCCAGGGCTCTCCATATATCTCAGCATTGCTGTCTTGCATATAAAACAGCCTTTCCGATGGCTGGTAACAATATAATGTACAACATTGTTTTAATTTCCTCCAGTCGGCTAACCTCTTGCCTGCACTAACCAGCCAGAAAAGAAGCCACAGTGAGTCACCAAGCACTCAAACGCGTTTGGAACTCAGTTGCATAAATGGGGTTTGCAAGGTCAGGCTTTCGCAATTGTACATTTTAATAATCTCCATTTCTGACCCAATTTTTACTTTTAGCAACTAACTTTCTATTAGTTATACCAAGAATGGAATTATTGATAAAATGTGGTAGTTCATACACAAGGCACACCGGAAGTGGAACCCATATTAGCAATGCCCCCCAAACCCTGTTCCTTACAACTGGGATCCACAGGAAAACTGGCAGAAGTTCATCATCTCTAGTCATAAGGTACACTCAGTATGACCCAGTGGGTTTCCAACTACAGGATTTTATATATGTGTGTATTTGTATGCATGCGTGTCTGTGTGTGTGTTTAAAACATGTGCTGTGAGCTCTCGGTGGGGGGACAAAGACAGGCGAGGATGAAACACGATTTCGGTTTTACCCTGGAATTCGACTCCAGAAGACATGCCTGCCTGTGTGCTCACTTGTCACTCGCCAAGCCTTGTCCACTTTCGCTAGCTCGCTCTCTCTCTCAGTCTCCCAGGCTTGTTTCCCCAACTCTAGATTAACAGTATTAGCACCTTAGGGGACTTAAACTAACAACAGATAAGCAGAGAGTTAAAGGAGAAAAGAGAAGGAAAGGGAGTGAGGGAGAGACAGGACACTGAAAGGGGTGAAAGGTGGCTGCATGCACACAGACACATAGAACTCTGAAGACTGAACTCAGGCTGAACTTCCCAAAGAACGAAAGATCAAATCAAATCACATGCAACAAGGTTTGGACCTCCCATTCAATAATGAGTACACGGGAACTCAATGCAGAATACTGGAGAAGTTTGGAGCGTGAGGAACACTGAGGTAATATGAAAAGGAAATTGGGTTTACCTGTAGCTCTAACTGCTGAACAACCTGCATTTGTACTCTACATTGAGCTGTACTTCTATCGTCCAGCGCATGCTCACTGTTGAGATGTCTGCAACAATACATAGAAAATCATTAAGCGAAATGGAGAAACAAAAGGAAAATATAAGTTACCAGGATGTTTAGACATACACCAGGCAGTGGGTCTGGTCTCCCAGTGGAGAGCAGTTTTGTGGGTGGCCTGCCCTGTCCATCCCCACCACTTAATACTGATATTACATGGAATTTAACACTGTCATCACCAAAATGAAAGTATCCTAGGGACAAGTTCTGCACAACATATGGAGATAAACATTTACACATAAATAAGAAAATTTAAGAAATTAAGTCAAGACAGCGTTCAAGACCACCTCAGTAGGCAGAAACCTGAGACAGGGCTCAGAGTTCAAAACTGTCTCATTTGTATTACGGTCTGAATATGAGCATTCATTTACAAAGAAAAGTGACTTTATATTACTTACATACAACCTTACATTGAAACGCATTAACATGAATGTCAAAAATGGTAAAAGGTGGAAAATGGTATAACTTTAAATATGAAATCTGAAACATGAACCTACACATGCAAATTATGTACCAATGAGAGGGAAAAAATGCAGACAATTACTTGAAAGGAAAACTCTGGCTGGGCTCTTGACTGTTAATGTTCTGGATAT